>JAODVN010047730.1:0-10490 GCA_025434125.1 Chologaster cornuta
ATGTCATCTGGCGACTTCTAGTGCTAGCTACTTTCATTGGAAACGAGTTGGCAACGGTAAGTAGCCTTAATGCTGCAAGCGGTGCGGTTTTGTAGTTCACCAAAGTCATACTACAACATTTTGATTTAGCGCAGTTATTCTCATCAAATTGAAAAACAAACACTGACGCTCATCTGCAGAAGTTCCTGGTCGACTCGACAGATTCCCCAAAAAGGTCTCGTTGCTGATGATCACACATTTCCCCCGAGGATTATGTGTCAGTATGTAGTACTCATTCTACAACACACACCACAAAACAACAAAGATAACTCATAAATGTGAGATTTAACATGGATTTAATGGTGCATTGCAGGAATAATGATTACCTGGTCTTGACTGAGAGTCTCTATGCTGGGTTCCGCATCAGAGTAAATCCTGGGGCTCTCCTCATCATCTACAAGTTAGATAAGAGTCTCTCATTTGTGTAGAAACACTGCAATATAAAAACAGTCTCCAGAGGTCTCCAATAGGACAACAGTAGTTGTTCAACAAGTATTTGTTAAGCCTGGGTTTTGGAATACTTCATTAGTTGTTGAAAAGTGTGTGTGTGTGTGTATGCTTGTGTGCGTGCATGACAGAGAGAAAGAAGGGATACCAACGCTGTGTTTCGGCTATCGACATGCAAGGCACCAGCTGTGGAACAGCGCCACCTTTCTGTAAGAACACACAGAATCGTCAGTGCTGCGAAAGCTGGCCTTTCACCGCACGACTAACAGCAACTGTGAGACAGCTATTATAGTGAAACACAATTTCACGTTATTGAACTATTCATTGCAAGTCACTCGGTTTTCAGTTGTAGAGCCACACACACACACACACAAAATGCAGTTCATTTTCTTATTACAGTATTTGGGGTAGCCTGTTTTACATAATGGCAATAATTGTGATGAGTTTCTTAAGAACAGCTTAGCAGTACAATAGGAACTACTGCCTGCTAAACGACAGTTGGCGGTGTGATCCAGGACTACAGAAACTGAAACAAGTTTAATATTTTCAGATTGTTCCAGCAGATAAAGGATTACATTAACACTCGTTGTGACGCTTCTGAATCTAAAAACCCCGGCATATTTTCCGTGATCGCGCACTGTGGCGTGCCGTAAATAATCGTCCGTGCAGACATGTGTGCGTTGAAGACCACTACAGATGGTAATGGATGTCCTACTAAGATCACAACTGAGTGGTCTATGTGTATAAAATAACAAATATTTACAGCAAATCTATTAGTTACACCAATATTGTAAAAAAATTTAGTTAAATATTGCTATTTCAAGTCACCTTTTGTACACAAATAACCTGTGGAAATAGTCTGTGATAATTTCATAAAGTCATAATTTACTACACGCACATGTGCAATGGCACCACACAAACCTGGTTGTCCATGATACACGGTGATGTCTCCGACTGTCTGATTGGCTGAAGGCTGAATGGATGTTCTGACAAACAATAATAACATCAACAACAACAACTGATTTTTTTCTGGCACATTACAGAACAGATGTAGTACCAGTACCAACATGTTTCGTGTGCACAAACCTGCTTTGAAGTCTTCTATTTTCTTCACCAGCGTTAGATCACATTGCTTAAGAATTGCCTCCAGTTCTTCCAGATGCATGTTTGACAGTAATCCATTTTTCTCCATTTCAGCAAACACCTTTAACGCCGTCTGCAATGGAGAAGGTGGGGGGGGAAGAGCCATTCATACTGTATGCTGTGCAGGCAGCATTTCCACCTGTGTGGACTAACATCATGTATAATACTGTAGGACAAAGCCATGGTTCGAATGCAAAGTATTTGTTGGCATTGGCAAACTATCAGATTTATATACCAGCTGCAATAGCAATTATCCATGCACAACAACTTCAGAGTCAAACTCAGTAACAATTTATTTTTATTTTAGTTCTTACATTGCAGTCTTCCAGTTGTCTTCTTCCAATCTTATCGCTCAGTAGAAACTTTATTTTCTTCAAGTTCTCACTAGTTATGTCTTCATGGATGTGAAACAGCATTACCCTGGCAGAGAGAAAAGCAGTACGGGAATACAATGGCTGCCAGAAAAGAGTAAGCGCCCGATCACACTGAGACACGTCGCTAAAGGCACAGCCGCTGCAAAAGCGCGTTGATAAACCCCCGACCAGAAAGAACGGCTGCCTGGGACAACTGATTAGCAGTGCAACCGCGCCTTGCACTGAAAAGTTGAAAATATTTTAACTTTGGTCTTAACTAAAGTCTAAAAAAAAAAAAAAGGATAACAAAAGGTTAATAAAAATAAAAAATTTAAAAATTAAACAAAGAAAAAAGACCAACTAACTAAATAAAAACACATTTCAGAAACACTGTGCTGTAGGAGAAAAATACTTTTGCTCTCTGTGTGATCTCCGCGTCTCTGTGTGATCGGGCCCTGACAGTGTTTTCATGGCGTGTATTGGAGTATCAAGTGAGGCTTCTTGCCGCCATCACCTGTATTCTGACAGAAGGGGATGGGCATCTGTTTGGGTGTCAGGACTGGACCCGGGTGGGCTACTATCCCTCAAGATGCTGACTAGGTCCAGTCGACCGACAGTTGTAAGCAGCTGGGAAAGAAACTGGAAGTCTTCCAGGAGTCCTTTCTCTTCCAGTAGATTGAACAAGTCCCTTCCATCTTTGACCTGTACGGAAAGGTACACATATCAAAAGACATGTCAAAGTATGCATGAAGAGTTCAGATCCAAAAACTTCTGAGTCCATCTGATATTTTTTTTTTTTTTTTTTTATCAGAAACATTTAAATAATTTGTTACAGATTTGGAATATATTGCTTTTTAGTCAGTGAGACAGCCTTTTCATTGTATTATTTTTTTGATATCTAATAAATAATGCTGTTTCAAATTGCTAATTGTTACTTTTGAGATGGACTGGTTTTTGAATCTGAACTCCTCATATTTTGTTATAGCTAACTTTTGGTAACCAATTAATGAATACACAGGCTTTCCACTCCAGGTCAAATGTAACATGTAAAATGTCCTAACTTTCACTGACAAAACAAAATCCACATTTAAATTACCTGTATTAAACAGAAACAGTCTGTGTAAAAGTATTACAACAATAAACATATTTTTTTTAATATTAGGAGATTATATTTTAGGTTAAATTAAGGAAGAAAAGCCCTCTTCATACTACGGGTCTACCCAAGGAAACACTATTTCTTGCAGTCAGTTTTAAAGAATAAATCTGTGCCTGTACATCAATTTATGGTGGAAATGTCTTTATGTAAAGGAAAACACTAAATTTAGGCATCAGCTGTTAAATAAAATAAGGCTATCAGGCAGTCTGTATTGCTTTCAAAGTTTCCTGTAAATCTAAAGAAAGAAAGAAAGAAAAAAACAGACATGCTTTACTCTCCTTGGCAAAAAACTAACCTATTTTAAAAGTATAAAGGAAACACCAACTACTTACCGTCTCAAGACGTTTCTTACTGAGCATGTCGAGACACAGAAAACAAAGAGAGTCCACTTCATAGCGTCTTAGCTCCTCATCAATGCTAACAAGCGTAAGCCTACACAAATTCATCACACACCCTTCAAGGGCTGCTTCGCAGATCAACCCTCCACAGAGCGGCCCTACACATGGAGAGAGAGAAATCAAATAAAAAAAGCTGCAAGTATATCACGTATTTTAAAATAAATATTATACATTAATACAGAAGCAATTTAAGGCAAACAACATATCCATAGCACATGTTTTATTCCTTCATGTTTTTGAGTGATTCGATAAAAAAAAACTGAGAACATGAGACTTTATGTGATGCAGGCAAAGTTGTATGAATGCTGAATAGCCAGCCAGCCAGCCAAATAGAGTAGACCATCCTGTAATAGGTTTGTAGTAGCGCACTAGTTTAGCATTTTGTGATCCTTGAAGGCCGTTATTCTGTAAATCCCCCTTTGATACCCATGTACTGTATGCCTTCCAGTGCATTTATAAAAGGCATTTGGAACTTACGTTAATGTTTAAGCATGTCCGGACTTATCCATTTGGACGAATCACTTCCATGTTTTGGCTTTAGTCTTACTTTAAACACATCACTTTCTTTCTACCTGTAACCGAATTCATAACTTGTACTAACTAGCCTATAGCCAATGAACTGTAACTAAGAATAGCCTAAACGTAAAAGTAACCAGAAAATGTAAAATGTAAGTGAGACAGGAATTACAACAAAAATAAAACACCAGCGCCACCTTTCTGTAAGAACACACAGAATCGTCAGTGCTGCGAAAGCTGGCCTTTCACCGCACGACTAACAGCAACTGTGAGACAGCTATTATAGTGAAACACAATTTCACGTTATTGAACTATTCATTGCAAGTCACTCGGTTTTCAGTTGTAGAGCCACACACACACACACACAAAATGCAGTTCATTTTCTTATTACAGTATTTGGGGTAGCCTGTTTTACATAATGGCAATAATTGTGATGAGTTTCTTAAGAACAGCTTAGCAGTACAATAGGAACTACTGCCTGCTAAACGACAGTTGGCGGTGTGATCCAGGACTACAGAAACTGAAACAAGTTTAATATTTTCAGATTGTTCCAGCAGATAAAGGATTACATTAACACTCGTTGTGACGCTTCTGAATCTAAAAACCCCGGCATATTTTCCGTGATCGCGCACTGTGGCGTGCCGTAAATAATCGTCCGTGCAGACATGTGTGCGTTGAAGACCACTACAGATGGTAATGGATGTCCTACTAAGATCACAACTGAGTGGTCTATGTGTATAAAATAACAAATATTTACAGCAAATCTATTAGTTACACCAATATTGTAAAAAAATTTAGTTAAATATTGCTATTTCAAGTCACCTTTTGTACACAAATAACCTGTGGAAATAGTCTGTGATAATTTCATAAAGTCATAATTTACTACACGCACATGTGCAATGGCACCACACAAACCTGGTTGTCCATGATACACGGTGATGTCTCCGACTGTCTGATTGGCTGAAGGCTGAATGGATGTTCTGACAAACAATAATAACATCAACAACAACAACTGATTTTTTTCTGGCACATTACAGAACAGATGTAGTACCAGTACCAACATGTTTCGTGTGCACAAACCTGCTTTGAAGTCTTCTATTTTCTTCACCAGCGTTAGATCACATTGCTTAAGAATTGCCTCCAGTTCTTCCAGATGCATGTTTGACAGTAATCCATTTTTCTCCATTTCAGCAAACACCTTTAACGCCGTCTGCAATGGAGAAGGTGGGGGGGGAAGAGCCATTCATACTGTATGCTGTGCAGGCAGCATTTCCACCTGTGTGGACTAACATCATGTATAATACTGTAGGACAAAGCCATGGTTCGAATGCAAAGTATTTGTTGGCATTGGCAAACTATCAGATTTATATACCAGCTGCAATAGCAATTATCCATGCACAACAACTTCAGAGTCAAACTCAGTAACAATTTATTTTTATTTTAGTTCTTACATTGCAGTCTTCCAGTTGTCTTCTTCCAATCTTATCGCTCAGTAGAAACTTTATTTTCTTCAAGTTCTCACTAGTTATGTCTTCATGGATGTGAAACAGCATTACCCTGGCAGAGAGAAAAGCAGTACGGGAATACAATGGCTGCCAGAAAAGAGTAAGCGCCCGATCACACTGAGACACGTCGCTAAAGGCACAGCCGCTGCAAAAGCGCGTTGATAAACCCCCGACCAGAAAGAACGGCTGCCTGGGACAACTGATTAGCAGTGCAACCGCGCCTTGCACTGAAAAGTTGAAAATATTTTAACTTTGGTCTTAACTAAAGTCTAAAAAAAAAAAAAAGGATAACAAAAGGTTAATAAAAATAAAAAATTTAAAAATTAAACAAAGAAAAAAGACCAACTAACTAAATAAAAACACATTTCAGAAACACTGTGCTGTAGGAGAAAAATACTTTTGCTCTCTGTGTGATCTCCGCGTCTCTGTGTGATCGGGCCCTGACAGTGTTTTCATGGCGTGTATTGGAGTATCAAGTGAGGCTTCTTGCCGCCATCACCTGTATTCTGACAGAAGGGGATGGGCATCTGTTTGGGTGTCAGGACTGGACCCGGGTGGGCTACTATCCCTCAAGATGCTGACTAGGTCCAGTCGACCGACAGTTGTAAGCAGCTGGGAAAGAAACTGGAAGTCTTCCAGGAGTCCTTTCTCTTCCAGTAGATTGAACAAGTCCCTTCCATCTTTGACCTGTACGGAAAGGTACACATATCAAAAGACATGTCAAAGTATGCATGAAGAGTTCAGATCCAAAAACTTCTGAGTCCATCTGATATTTTTTTTTTTTTTTTTTTATCAGAAACATTTAAATAATTTGTTACAGATTTGGAATATATTGCTTTTTAGTCAGTGAGACAGCCTTTTCATTGTATTATTTTTTTGATATCTAATAAATAATGCTGTTTCAAATTGCTAATTGTTACTTTTGAGATGGACTGGTTTTTGAATCTGAACTCCTCATATTTTGTTATAGCTAACTTTTGGTAACCAATTAATGAATACACAGGCTTTCCACTCCAGGTCAAATGTAACATGTAAAATGTCCTAACTTTCACTGACAAAACAAAATCCACATTTAAATTACCTGTATTAAACAGAAACAGTCTGTGTAAAAGTATTACAACAATAAACATATTTTTTTTAATATTAGGAGATTATATTTTAGGTTAAATTAAGGAAGAAAAGCCCTCTTCATACTACGGGTCTACCCAAGGAAACACTATTTCTTGCAGTCAGTTTTAAAGAATAAATCTGTGCCTGTACATCAATTTATGGTGGAAATGTCTTTATGTAAAGGAAAACACTAAATTTAGGCATCAGCTGTTAAATAAAATAAGGCTATCAGGCAGTCTGTATTGCTTTCAAAGTTTCCTGTAAATCTAAAGAAAGAAAGAAAGAAAAAAACAGACATGCTTTACTCTCCTTGGCAAAAAACTAACCTATTTTAAAAGTATAAAGGAAACACCAACTACTTACCGTCTCAAGACGTTTCTTACTGAGCATGTCGAGACACAGAAAACAAAGAGAGTCCACTTCATAGCGTCTTAGCTCCTCATCAATGCTAACAAGCGTAAGCCTACACAAATTCATCACACACCCTTCAAGGGCTGCTTCGCAGATCAACCCTCCACAGAGCGGCCCTACACATGGAGAGAGAGAAATCAAATAAAAAAAGCTGCAAGTATATCACGTATTTTAAAATAAATATTATACATTAATACAGAAGCAATTTAAGGCAAACAACATATCCATAGCACATGTTTTATTCCTTCATGTTTTTGAGTGATTCGATAAAAAAAAACTGAGAACATGAGACTTTATGTGATGCAGGCAAAGTTGTATGAATGCTGAATAGCCAGCCAGCCAGCCAAATAGAGTAGACCATCCTGTAATAGGTTTGTAGTAGCGCACTAGTTTAGCATTTTGTGATCCTTGAAGGCCGTTATTCTGTAAATCCCCCTTTGATACCCATGTACTGTATGCCTTCCAGTGCATTTATAAAAGGCATTTGGAACTTACGTTAATGTTTAAGCATGTCCGGACTTATCCATTTGGACGAATCACTTCCATGTTTTGGCTTTAGTCTTACTTTAAACACATCACTTTCTTTCTACCTGTAACCGAATTCATAACTTGTACTAACTAGCTTATAGCCAATGAACTGTAACTAAGAATAGCCTAAACGTAAAAGTAACCAGGAAATGTCAAATGTAAGTGAGACAGGAATTACAACAAAAATAAAACACCATCGCGATTTACGTTCTCTCACATTATCCGATTGTAGGACTACTACAAGCAAACGTTGTCCGTCTGTTTAATGTTACCGTTGGTAAAACCCAGGAAGAAAACATGCGATAGGCTATCCAGACTTTACTTTTATAACTGTTCATATCAACTTACCGGTACCGTACCGCCGGGGACGTCGTGTCTCACACACTACGGTGCACTGAAACTGTTGCCTTCAGCACTCGTACTCTGTTACACGATCACACTTCTGGTTCTCTTATTTACGTTGCCTGATCATATAAATAAATATTCTGCTACTTGCCAGTTTCAGTCTGTCTCAGTCTGGTCACACTTCTTACGTAGCCTGCTCATGTGTGACGTTTGGAGACTAAAAGGCATGGGCGTATCCGTGTTCGTAATTTCCCCCAATACCCCCTCCCCCTTTTAACTATTGAGCAACATGTGCACAACTCACTATAGCTGCAATGGTCCGTCTTTCAGCAGGTGCGATTGGCCCAGTAAAACTTAGGAACAGTCAGAAGACAGAAGCAGCTGAAGAAACTGCCAAATGTATAATCCAAGTTGTCGCATTAGTTCAGAGTATCTTTTAGCAAGTAAAAATGTACTACAGAAGCTGCACCACAGTGCAAATGATTGTTTAGCCCTTACATTCAGAATGTGCATACCTGAACTATTACAATACTTACTATAAGCATAATGTTCGGTCACTTAGCCTACTGGTTATTTCACTGTAAGACACAATTTGCCAATTTCTTGTATATTGAAGTCTACAGTATTATCAAATAGCTGCTAAACACGGTAATATATAAAATATAAAATTAAAATTTTGTTGACCAAATTATCAATCAGTTTTGCCCAGTGTACCTCTACAACTGTGTGCCAACTGTGTATCAGTCAGATATCCTACATCTCGGTGTAGGATGGATGGGTTATTGCACTGTATGGGGTGTGTCTCAATTTAGGGCCTGCATCCTTCGAAGGGCGTGACCTATGAAGGTGCAGCCTTTGAAATGAAACTGTCTAGAAGACTCACGATTCACATCCGGTTGCCTAGCAACCTTTAATAATAATAATAATACACGTGTTTTTGGACAACTTTCTCAAGGACATCTTACGTTTCAAATACATAGATATAAAACAGTTGGCTAAAATATACATTATATTGTAATAGACATTTTATCAGAGAAATATATATAAAATAAGATAAATAATCAGGTAGAGTAGAACAAAGGGTCAAATGTCATAGGCAGCCTTGAAGAGGTGGGTTTTTAGGAGCTTAGCAAACAAGGTGACTGTGGTAGCGTGCCATGTGTGCAGTGGAAGTGCGTTCCAGAGTCTGGGGGCAGAGCAGCTAAAGGCCGAGCCCCCATGGTGGAGAGGTGAAATTGGGGGGTGACGAGAAGTCCTGAAGAGGAGGAGCGAAGATATCGGGAGGGAGTATATGGCAATACCTAACATGGTATTCTTCTTTGCCTAAACCAGACCAGACTCTTGTACTGCAGGATACATTTGACCGTCCCTGTGCTGGACAGATATGTTGACAGGTTTTTCAGTGGTGCAGATACAAGGCCTTATGTTTGCCTTGGCAGGGAGACCCTGGCAGTGCTGCTGGACCTTCTCAACCAGGAACGGAGACATTGGTGGGGTGCCACTATTGAGGCCCTAGTATTTCTGTTCTGGCTGGCAAGTGGGGCGTTGTACAGGGTGGTCTCCAGAGTGTTTGGAATGCCTCGTCCCACTGCCCACCGCATCGTCCACAGAGTCACTGAGGAGGTGGTGGCCATTCACCACTTGGTCCTCCACCTCCCGAAGACCCCGGAGGACCTGGAGGCAGTATGTTGTGGGTTGGCAAGACACAGGGCTATTTTTAAAGCTGCTGGTGCTATCGACATACATACATACATACATACACTATACATTATAATTTTTAATTTTAATACTTTATTATTATTTAATTTTTTAATGCAAACTTTTCATTTCTGATTAAACTCTATAAGACTTGGTCACACTAGAAATACAATCAGAGTTAAACAGAAATGACCATAGCAATTATTATGGCCTGCTTTATTGAATAAAATAGTTTTACAATTCATATCTGAAAACATTTGATGTAACCAAATTCAAATTTTTTATCTTTATATTAATATGAAATCCTACAAATAAATGTGGTCCCTTTAACCACACTACGCTACCTGCCACAGCAGAGTGTGTACATAATTGAGAGGCGATAAGGATATTAGGTGTTTCCAGGGTTTGACTTAATCCTGCTGGAGGCAAAGGGAATGAAGTACTCCTTTGCAAACTGTAAAATGTCGTCTGGTTTCTTTATCAATAAGAACTGCAAGAAATCTGCCAGGAGAAGCCGAACCTCTGGGTGCTGTCGTAAGTATGACTCATGGCCTGCCTTCAGTTCCTCCTGTTACCCCACACACACAGACACATACACAGAGAAATGCATGAATGTTCTTGACAAGTCTGCTGCCAACTCAAGTCCAAACTACTTTAAATGCCTTAAAGACACCATACTCAATTTGTGTCAACAATTACCCTTGTGGTTAACACCGGCATTGCAAAAACACTGACGTTTGCATCTTGATACACAAAGAGCACAAAAGTTTCCCATTCCTTCCCTTAACCTCTGCCAATAGCTCTCCTAAGCTCACACAAGTATCTACCCCTCCCATTACAG
>JAODVN010047948.1:2500-10489 GCA_025434125.1 Chologaster cornuta
TCAAGGTGAAATGAATTTCAGATTTTTAGCCCACAGAGCGAGAGAAGTTTTCTTCTTCACTGCCAAGGTTATGTTGAGTTGTACCTGAACATGGCTGTCTACAGATCACAGCACTACGATCCTGTATACTGTATTCTACTCTATTAGAGGTTGTCATGGTGATGAAGGCAAAAAGGCAAACCCTCTGTGACCTACATTTTGAAACATGTTTAATTATTGAGTTATATCTTCTTAATAGGAATGTGTGAACATCCCCGGGTATATATCTAATGCATCTGTACACTTCTAGCTCCCCTACTCTTAATACGCCACTCCCCCTCGCAGAACATTTCGCTTCTAACCAACCAACTCTTCTGCAGCCTCCAGAAATCCCAGCACTTATTCCTTCCCGCTCTTCCCCATCACAGTGTAGTTGCTCACCTAATGGAATTTCACAGTTGCGTATTTTTGAAAGTGCCCAGTGGAACAGTGGAATTGGATCCCATCTTGCACCACTGTCTGCGCAAGCAAGGTGACTTGGGTAATGGCATTCTGCTCAGTGTAACTCAGGGGGCTCTCTACCTGTTTGCATAGCATAACAGAGGTTGTGCTGCGCCATGCCTATAAGGGACCAGGGGACTTCATAGTATGCTGTACAATGAAGTATTATATTTCCTGCATGCCCAGTACTTTTGAGATGTATTTTTTAGACGTTTCTACAGTTTTTATGGAATTCAAGACCCTTGTGTCCACCAAAGCTGCTTATATCCTACCGGGACATGTAAGCGGTCCATTTCAGTTTATTTCTTAAATGTGATTGAGTTGAATTTTCAAAATGCTGCCAGAACGTTGCCTCTGGTAAATCAAACTTGCTGCAGTCAAGGGCCGAGCACCCAGACACTTCTATTGCAGATTAGCATGTGTTTAGCCAGAGAGCTACAGTACATTTTCACCAGGCTGCGGTGGTTGCTGGGGGCAGCATGTCATTCCATGTCACACTCTCTCTAAATGGTCCATATTTCAGGACTGAAAGGTTGGGAGTAGCAAAGGCTGGCAATGAAGTTATCACTTGATTTTTAGAGCAATCGTTTTATCAGTAGAACTTTCACATTTTCTTCAAATGTGGATACCTAATTATTGAATAATCCACATTTCCAGAATTCAGATCGAGATAATACTCAGAAGAGAGATGCGTATCAGTCATTACAGTATAGTCAGCGCGCAAATGCATATTATGTATTCCTTGGTTTGTTTTTGAGCCAATAAATTCCCCGAAGGTAAAAGTTATTTCATTAAACATTTATCTGGTGCTCCTTTTTCAAGCGGAAAGGTAAGATATAGTTTAGAAATTGAAACCATGGCAACATGTTCACACTAAATCTAAAATAACAACTGCTCCCTAAAGGACAATGTAATCATAGCAATGGGAATACTACAGTAATGCAAAAGAAGCAGGTAAACGCTCGAGGTGTGGATAGATCACATTCAGTGGTACGAGCCAGTATGATAACACTGTAAACACAATGCAAGGTATGTTTTGCTAATTGGCTTCCATTGATCCTGTACACTGATTGGCTGTCTGTGTGACAGGTGGGGAACCTAGGCTTGCTGTTCATGCTGCTGTTCTTCATTTACGCTGCTCTGGGTGTGGAGCTGTTTGGAGAGCTAGGTGGGTTCACCACTATTACAGACACAGTACACCTGCTACAGCACTGTACACCCCATACTATGCTGTATATAGTATACAGAAGATGTACTGCAATGGGCCTCCAGGCTACCTTGACAGCTGGTACAGTGAGCTGGTGGCTCACCAAGTCCCATATCTGTGAAGTCACATGTCTAACCCCGTCCATCACCAGCCATGTGGCCTGTCGATGTGCCATTGAGCCAAACACTACAGCATCACAGTCTACTGTCTATAAATAGCCACATGTGACGTGTCTCCTCTCGCCTCCCAGTGTGCAATGCCGACTACCCCTGCGAGGGCATGAGTCGACACGCTACCTTTGAGAACTTCGGCATGGCCTTCCTGACTCTCTTCCAGGTGTCTACCGGCGACAACTGGAACGGCATCATGAAGGTATCACACATCTGTTCATCCGCATCTCTGGGATGTATTCCCTTCACGACCAGTCTCTGGCAGACCGAGCGCGGTGAGCGTGTCAGCCATCAGCTCAGATATCTGCTGTGTGGACCAGCTGGTAATATGGGAGCCTGATCTTTGAACCACCTCCACTGTCTCATCAGTGGTATCTTGTTTAATGGGAGCTGTAGCCATTGTGTCAGCAGCCCCTCCAAACACAACAAATAGGACAATAGATGCTGCTTAATTGAGGCCTGATTACATTCTTCCCACCTGACGGGCAGAGCAGAGGAGAGAGCACATTACAGGCCCCTGACAGCCTTTCAGCCAGTGGCATGTGTGCTTTTACAATGTTGTCGCACTGCTCAATTTACACTAAGGGGGCCTGTTTGTTGTTACTGTATCACAGTTGTACCTGAATTCATTATTTGTCAGATTGAAGCAATTCAAATAACGTATGCACCCACATAACACTGATAGGAAAACGTGTGTTGTTTTGCCAACAGTGAGTCACAATGCGTCAGGCTTTTCCCCCATCAGTCTAATTGTTTTCTCTCTCCTGATCCTTAATGGTTATCACTCTTCATTCTCTTTTTGCCTCTAACATTTCCTCCATCAATCTAATACCCGTGTTTTTCTCCTCACCCTATATTTAATTGTAGTTATTCATTATTTTAAATAAAAGATACAAAGATAGATCATAAGATAGACGTGTGTTGATACCCAAGGGCATTGTCTTTGTTTTCTGCAGTGTGCAGAGGTTATATGAGGTTATATTTACATACAGGGACAACATTAAATACACAATGTTATTCATTTATTGAGTTATATCTAAAAGAAGACGAACAAAAAAGATCAACTAAAATATTGTTGGTGTTTAACAACCTCGCACATTTCCGAGTGTCAAGGTCGTTAATGGGGTCGTTTCACCGGTTGACACGTGGCCTTTTACAAACGCTACCCTGACCTAATCCCTGCCCCTCAGCCCTTCTCGCTCTCTGCTGCCCCCACCAGGACACGCTGAGGGAGTGTCCGCAGGGCAGCGACCACGGCTGCCACCCAGGCCTGCAGTTCATCTCGCCCATGTACTTTGTGTCCTTCGTGCTGACGGCCCAGTTCGTGCTGATCAACGTGGTGGTGGCGGTGCTCATGAAGCACCTGGACGACTCCAACAAGGAGGCCCAGGAAGACGCCGAGATGGACGCCGAGATCGAGCTGGAGCTGGCCCAGGGCGGGCTCTGCTGCATGATCGGAGGCATCGGAGCCATGGCGGGGGCCGCCGGCATGGGAACAGGGGGAACAGGAGTCGGGGGGGTCACAGCCATGGCGACACCTGCCCTGAGAGAAGGATTGGGAGACGCGCCTGCTGGAGGAGGAGGAGGAGGAGGAGGAGGTCACGAGGGGAACAGGCATCATCTTTGCAGGCTCTATTCTCCCGCTCAGGTGAGGGGAGAAGTCTGTAACGACCACACAGGCCATGTAACCAGCAGTCACACGAGTGTCTGTTTCTCTCAATACTGCATGTGCAAGAGTGATATTCTGCCTGCTGTACTCCCCAAACTATTGCATTTAGATGTAACAACTAACAGCATCTAGCAGCTGATTCTATTTGAAGCGACTTCACCGTACATGTACGCAAACAGGTCATACACCAGCAAGTGTATGACCAACAGGACTGATTATACTGTATTTATGTGTTTACTTCAATGGGATAAAGCTGCATTCCTGTGGTTCAGGTTGTATTATAGTGTGTCAAAGTGTAACACACATTGCATCAGGCGTTGTGTACATGTAGCGATATCTGTTTTGCAACATACAGTAACATGTATATCGCTACGGTAATAGCAGTGATTGAACCACCAGAGAGGATAAATGGAGTATAGTACCTATAAGCTACCCCAATGACCAGCAGACTCTGACATTACAGATATAGTTTGCTTTGCACTTACCTACTCTGTGTGTTGCTATGATACAGTAGCATGTAGTGCTACCATTTTTACTTTCTACAGTACTTTGTGGCTTTAAATGATAGAGTGAGTATTCATAGCTGTTAAATCCACTTTCTCAAGTTCAGTATATGCTGTGTGGGAAAATATATTTCTAGTTTGATGTTCTAGGTTTTTTTTGAATTTTTTATGACAAATTATGAAACATTTATGTGCATTGTTTTCTAAAATGGCAAACACAATAAATGGGTGTATTATTATAGCACTTTTATCCAAAGCGCTTTACAGTATTTTGCCTGACATTCATGCAAGGTGCGACCAATCACCAGGAGCAATTGGGGGTTAGACATCTTGCTCAAGTATGCTTACAGGTAGGTAAACACCGGGGTTCAAATCTACACCCAGACCACTTGCCCATACTGTCCCCAGGGTCAACTGCAGAGAGTTAAATTGTGTTGATGTGGGAAAATGATCAATGGTCTTGACCATGGATGTGTTTTGACTGGACTCACTGTATACAGAGCGACTTAAATATTGTATTAAACCATTTTCATTATGAGAGACAGTGTGTTGCCATGTTTATATTTATTAATTTATGGAAAACCAAAATATAATCATAGGTGTGTTTGATTTAGGTCGTGGCAAGCATTCACAACACGTGTCAACGCTTGCTAATCAAATCACAGGCTTGCAGCATTAGCATATAGCATAACGCAGTAGTTACCTGTGGTTTGAGCTCTAGCCACGTTGTCTCTCATCGACACCAGCCTCTTGGCACAGCCACTCTCCCCATTCCCATTGTAAGCCACCAGTTTTATCTCGTACACCGCCTCAAATTCTACAACAGAGATCCCACCAGACATGTTATTCCTGCACAAGGGTGAGATGTATACGCAGTGTGGGCAGACAGTGATATTCAGGAAGCAACGCTAGCTGTACTAGATATATTACGTTCATTTTACTCAAAAATGTTGTGCCTGATGAATAAAGTGTTTATCCAATGATACTGTATGTAAATAATTTATTATTATTATTTATTATGATGATGTTTGCCACTCTACTATAATGTATGTTAATATACAGTACAATATATTACAAACATATTTAAACCACTGTATTTGCATATTTCTGATTAAAATGGAAGTTATCTGTTTTCCTATGGAAAAATATACAAAGATATACTTATAATCTGAATTTATGTACAGTTGTTCAATGTGCTGCTTCTCTGATTTCTAATCACTTTTCTGATCACTTTAAAGGCAACCATCTTCATAAGGTGAATAGGAATAACCTTTAGCAACACAGGATAAGAGCCATTAATATGTGCTAAAACATGTCATTCTTTAACCCCCAGACACAAACACACTCGCCACCCACCAAGCTGAGAGATAGTGTAGGAGCTGGTGTCGTGTGACAGCTGGATCGGCCAGTGGTCCTTGCCAAAGGGGACCCTGTGGTAGGACAGCCTGAATCCCTCGACCTGCCCAGCCTTACTGGGAAGCTCCCAGAGGACCTGCACAGTGGTGGAGTTGACTACCTTGGTGAAGAATGTGGGGGACATGGGCACTGTGGGAGGAAGCAGATTGTACGGTTTGACTGGACAAGAGTCATTCCACGAGTGTTGACATTCAGTCTAACGCACTGGGACTATTAACTATGCCGGTATCACTCCACTTTACCCATGTTCTAATAACTTACTTACATTAAAGGCATAGTCAGCTATTGCAAGCTAATTGTAAGCTACCGGAAATATACTTTTTGTCAAATTCACCAAATATATCCTCGCATTACGCTAGCTTACCGTTCTCTGTGCGTTTAAAAATTAAATGACATTACTTCTGCGCAGCCCTGTCTCCGTAAATAGGAACACAAACCAAGTTGTGCAGACTGCACACACAACAATCTCCTAGCCTGCGCAATGTATTTCCAATGTGTGGGGTGGAGTTTCTGAGGGAGGACCTTATGACATTGAAGGGAGAGGTGCTTTTGTTTTGAAGTAATCTGGGGAATTACTTATCTTTACCTTTAAAATGTATAGTCAGTCATTCTCAAGAAAGCTTTTTGATATTTTAACAATATCAACAATGAAAAAACACCTCTCCCCTCAATGCCAATGCCTCTCTACAGTAGTGTCTCTATTACAGCAAAGATTCTTTCCCTAGTAAAGGGCAGTCTCTCTACATACGTGTCTCCATTACAGCACAGATTCTTTCCCTAGTAAAGGGCAGTCTCTTCACATAAGTGTCTATTACAGCACAGACACTTGCTTTTGTAAAGGGCAGTCTCTCTACATAAGTGTCTTTATTACAGCACAGTCACTTGCCTTTGTAAAGGGCAGTCTCTTCACATAAGTGTTTCTATTACAGCACAGACACTTGCCTTAGTGAAGGGCAGTCTACGACATGTACAGTACTGTGCAGGAAAAGTGATGCTGTTTTATGTATCTAGAGAATTTCTATGGTGATAAGTAAATATCTCCAACATAATTATACAGAAGAAGTCGTGAAACAACATATGCACTAAATGCACTTATGTCTGTAAATTAGAAAAAAAGCTGATTTTCCTACCGCCCCCTAGTGTTGTGGCGACCACAGTGCTGGACTGCTGGCTGGCTCCAAGTGCGGTGTATGCCTTCAGGTATATGGAGTACGTGGTAGCAGGTTCCAGTTTGGTGAAGTCATGCTGAAACGTTGTTTTACTGACAGCTTCCTGTAGCTCTTGGCTGTCTGGCTCTGAAAACATCCGTCAAGTCAATATTAGGATCTGGTTCACCTCAGTGATCAACCGATAGCTTTTATGGATTTCAAAATAAAAATATATGCCATTGCTGCTATCTCTAAAAAGCTCGAGGCTCCGTTCATTAATTATCATTCGAAAAGATACACTAGGTTTAAAATGGCCTCATGAGACCATCCTGCTGCGCTGCGATATAAAGGTAGGTTGCTGCGCTATAAACATTTATATCGCAACTGGAGCAGGATGTAGGTAGTTTGTATGTAAAGACATTTGGTTAAAATGTTCTTTTACAACAAACGCTTTTGAATGGAAGGGTTCCAGACCGATACTTGCAGAAACGTCAAGCTGTATCTCCAGGGATGTGCGGGTATGCAGGGTAGGCACAGCCTACCCTACCCAGGTGATAAACATTTCTATTGGCTCAAATTTCAAGCCTGTACTACTATGCTTTTAGTTATTAAAACCAATAAAAAACCCTTGTCCCACCTGGGAATGGAATCCCGCTCTCCCGCATGAAGGGCAAACACATTACAAGTTTGCCACCAGAAATACTTTTTTCCCTGCCTACCCTGAATTATATCTTACCGCAAGTCCCTGTGTAGCTCGCCAGATCAGGATGGTCTCACAAGGTTTACCGAAGGTTCAATATGCAAGAACAACAAGTTTAACAACCTCTGACAGCTGCATTTTTTCCCCCTTCTTTTTGTTTTTACACAGACCGTACACTCACCGCTAATCATCCGGATGTGCAGCACGTAACCGATAATGTCAGTGGCCTCCACAGGCGGCTGGTCCCACGCTACCCGCAGGGCAGTGTTGGACAGGGCACTAGCGGCCAGTCCCTGGGGAGCCTCCGGGAGCTCTTGAGTTTGAGCCACGGCCAGTCGGGCGCTGGCCTGGTTGCTGCCGGCGCTGTTCTCTGCAATGCACTGGTAGATTGCTTCGTCTTCCGACGTGATCCGCGTAACGGCCAGGGTGCTACGAGTAAAGAGCGAAGAGTTACAGTCACGCTGCGTTTACTGATAAAATGTAACTGTCTAAGCGATAAATAGGACAGAAAGGCTGGTAACACTTTATGTAAACACTAGTCTACTGTGCACATCGAGGGGTGCGAACCTGTATTTACCTGTGTATTTCTTTATTAATGTAAAATATAGGATCTTTATTCCTGCATGTGAAGCAGACTTGACCAGTGGTGTAGTCTAGTTTTTTGTAGTGAGTATACTGTGATTATCCTCTCCCAGC
>JAODVN010048277.1:0-10484 GCA_025434125.1 Chologaster cornuta
CCCCCCCCCCCCCCCCCCCCCCCCCCCCCCCCCCCCCCCCCCCCCCCCGGGGGTCTATTGGCCGGTGTCAGCTTACAGCAGCCACTCTGTACACACAGCACATTATGGGAGTTTTAATAGGTGATCAGAGCAGCTGTTGCAGGCACAGCGTTGATTTACTGTGGCTCAGAGAGGGCTTAATGACTACAAAGGCAGACGGCTCTTAACCCTTTGATGTGCACGCTATATTGCAATAGGATCGGCTGGCCCCCTCGGGAAACATGCATGCGCTCATGCCCATGAACGTGAACATACATTGGGCCCGGAACCCATTTGGAACACTGTTAACAGCTCCGTCGTAGGATCAAATGATCAGTAGCGAACCACTTATTTCAAAAGTAGTTGAGATGCAGGGGCTGAACGTTTGTGCGGATTTGCACGTAGCACACACACACACACATACACACACATATATCCAACACGCCAGATGTTTAGCATACCCACTCATACAGACGGCTAGCACATCGCACGCTGCTCGCGCAAGCACGAAGAACACTTGTTCTTGTTGACAGGTGGTGGATGCTCAAGGAAGCGCTAGCTTACGTGGCACAAAGAGCCCCAACAGGCTTAGCACTTTGCTCAAGAGCAATTGGAGCGCTTTGCAGGAGCTATAGCTCGTCTAGAGCATGTTCGGCATGCAACCTCAACCGCCATGCAACCAAGGGTCACAGGTCAAAAACCTCAGTGAACACGTCTCACGGATTCACGCGCCACAGACGACATAGCGCCCGTACTGTTCGTAATTGTCATAAACTAAAGACCAATCAAACAAATGCAATAAGCCCCCGACGCAAAGCAGAACCTCCAGTCCAGACGGCATACGCGCCGCAGGAGTGATGGCTGGCTTGTCCTCAGGCTCCCCTAGGCCTGCCAGAATGTCATCAAAAACAGACGGCATAATCAACAAAATGCTCTGTATTCCGGTAAGCATGGATCCCAACAGCACATGAATTAGAGTGAAGCGGGCATTGGGACCGTGAATGATGTTGGGCACCCAGCACCAGCCAAGTCACCGGCACCCATTGCCAAGTAAGGGTATGCCAAGCAATTTCCTGCTGCAGAACAGGCAATCCACCGACAGCAGAGGAAGCAGAGGGGAGGAAGCCGCGTGCAGCAAGAGACCCAGTTTCTGAATGAAGCTTCCACCTCATATGTACAAATGTATCTCATTTGTAAGACAAGCTAGCTTGTTTTGTGGGGTGTTTGTATGCGCGTGTTCCAGTTCAAGTGGCATTCGCCATTTGTCACCATACAAGTGGAGAAAGTGCACAGGGCTTATGGAGACAGACGTGGGATATAGCCTATAGGCTACAGCAAACATTACACTTTGAGGAGAATTCCTTTCACATTTTCTTCTTTCTTTGCCTTTTTATTTTGGCAGTATCTCCTACTTTGTCCAATATTCCTGCACATCAACCCCTTCCGCCCCTGTGTGATTAGCTATTAAAGCTAATATTATCTAGAGAGAACAATCGCAGGTCTAAATAGTTTACTGGCGCAGGGATCAAACAAGCTGTATTGTTTGAATGCAAGTCAATGACAGAGAGGCCTTACTGTATAATGTACACTCAACAAATTGCTGCTTTGTGAATGGCTGGTAAATAATACATGGATTACCTTGCTGCTCATTGTCAACATGTCTGTCATTACAAATTCATTTCCAAACGAGCCATGATGTCTAGTTTGAACAGATTCTATGCTTATGACAATAGTCAGAGACTTTAGGCGTTGTTCCCATAGCTTGTTCCATATGCATAACCTGACGACAAGTGAATTTGGTTGCAAACGATGCATGTGACCCAGCTGGTTGTTATTCTGCCCAACGCTTAAGTTCACCATTCACACTATACTATGTCTCCTATCTCCCCCATTATACTGTAAGAGAATCTCTGACTTAACTACTGTCACCACAACGGTAGACCTCACAGCGTGAACCATGTAAAACACTGTGTTCCACAATTCTCTTTGTTCAAAGTGACTAACCGCAAAATAATTGTTAAATAATTAGCCCTAATTATCTTGACAGCAATGATTTCAATTTGCAGTTCAAGGAGTGCAAGCCCATGTAAGGCACTCTCCTATTAAACCTGTTTTTTCCTTTTATTTTTGCCCTAGCGGGCTAATGTCTCTGACAATCCTCCTAACAGCTGTTTCAGGGACGCAAAACAAACATGCTCCTCTGACCCTCTTAAAGGCTGATGGGATCAACTGATGCTTTGGTATCGGCATGGGAAGAGTATAGTAAACGCAGAATATCGCTGGACCATTGGGTATTTATTCCCTCATCTGTAAATCACTCGTTTACAGTCTCTGTGTGTGGGAATGCAGTAAAGGGGACGAAGGAATGATGTATCCTGAGATATGTCTGGCTCTTTCAGCATGGCAGAGATCATATATTCCTGGGGGGCACCAAGATGGCGCACTGTGTGTGTTTCAACATAAATTACTATTACTATAAAGATGAGCCAGAACATGCATAATAGTTAATGTACTCACAACACACACACACATGCGCGCGCACACACAATGTGTTTAGGTATCCGCACCTTGACGCAGATGCACACACTTCAAAGTAATTTATTTGGTCGTTCCTCCAACATGAAGAAGAGGGGGCTTTGTCACAATGGTGGAAGCTGAGGGCCTGCATTAGCCTCCAGTGTCAGAGCCAATGAGCAGATGATGACATTACCATGAGAGCTACTGTCCCTTAAAGCTCAGCAAGGCCGTTCACGTCAGCTCTGTGTCCTTCATCTTCACGCAGCCATCTAATCAAGGTAAAGCTGATTTCACTGAGGCATCCTGGTCAATACTGGGCCTCACACTGTAAACACTTTGACCTGCAATTAGAATATGTCATCGTCTTTCTGCATGACCACTCCTGCCTTCACTCTGGCTAACCTAACCGTTTAAAACAAGAATGGTTTAACAAGTCTGGCTTGCGTTTAGAAAACAAACGGGAGACCACGGAACAAATGTGGCATTGCAACTTGCTAATAAAAGGCCTGACCTTTACCGACACTCATTTATATGACTGGCCATACTCAGTGCATTGGCAGCCCTCATTACATCAGGTAGAGGGGGCCAGTGGTTGAGCAGGAGTGGGCAGGGCCTTGTTCTGAGGTCTGCACCAACACAGGGCGGGTGGGTCTGTAGGAGGGGCATCCTGCAGTTGAATGAACACCTGGATTAATGGGGTCAGTGAGCAGCGAGCTGCTGAGAAAGCAGCGTCCCAGCCAAGGAAACCATTTTACATTCACTGCATATCTCAGCCAACCATCTTCCTCCCTTGGTTGTGTAGCGGGGGCAATGTGAGGGTCCCACAGGGGGCACATACTGTAAGGCGTGAAAGGAAATGTTTGGACCATTGTACTGTTGCGGTCAGGGTTTCATAAATGTGTTCTGCTCAAGGACGCAACCCCTGAACAGAAACTGCACCAAATGTCCGCTGATGTGTAAAAAGCAGCTTAAATAAATCTCTCAATGAAAATGTGGCAACAAGGAAACCTGTCATAAAAGCAATGCATTTGGTGACAAGGATAGTGTTGCTTAATTAATGAAATCCCTTTCGCTTTACTGAAACTTTTAAATACTCACAGTGGAATCAGTAGTGTCAGTGATGTCGGTGCAATTAATTAAAGGATTCCCACCTTGGTCTCATGGGAGGAAGTCAGTTCATGTTGTTACTAGACTATGCCTGACTCCTGTGTTATTAAGCTCCACAATGCACATGGTTATGGACGGTGCGGACCCTTTAAATGCACTTGGCAGCCTAATAGATGCAGTCTAAAGGTGCTAATGGATGGCAACCTGAAAAATGGTCTTATCTGAAAAGGTCCAGGACGGTTATAAATGAAATAATCTCACAGAGCGCATTAATCCATGTTTATGTCCTAGGGGAACCTCAGCTCACAATTTGATCCATGTGGGGTAGCCTACTGTATGTGTGTGTGTGGATGTGTGCGTGCTTATGTTTGTATTTGCGTTTGTATGTCAGGATGTATATATGTATATATACAACTTTGTATGTATGTACGTGTGTGTGTGTGTGTGTGTGTGTATGTGTGCAATGACAGTCCCCGCTTAGTAAGGTAAACGCGTATGTGTGTGTACAGGAACACATGTGTTGCCCGTGCATGTTATGAAATATGTTTATTTAGCCTACCGACTGGCTTTGAACGTGAGTAATCCCGGGCGGGCCAGTCTGCTCAAGACGTGAGCAATAGGGAAGTGCTGCGTGCATAAAACAGAGGTACAAGGGTCACTGGAAAGGTATAGGCCTGTAATGTGTCCTACAGTAAAAGACGATAGCCTACTACATGTAGTCTTCATATTAACGTATGTAGTTCTCATGAGAAGAAAATATCTCCATCAACAGACATTTTAAACTGACTGCATCACCAACGACCTCCATCCAGATATTATCTTTCTATTTTGTCTTATGATAAAGGCCTATTTAAATATTTTTTGTTGCTGTTTTTAATAACATGAGAATCATCAAACGTATAACATGCATTATAAGGGGTCAGAACCCTTTATATCATACATCGCTGGTATTATTTTTATTTATGTGTCCTTGTGCCACCACATATATTTCATTGTGGACCAGTGCTGCTGTGTTCCGTAGGTTAACCATCACTTATTTTTTTTATACATGGGTATAAATGTTGTTAATTGGTCATATACAATATTATAAAAGATAACATACATTGATCAAAAAGAGGATTTTTTATTGCAGGAAATGCAATTAAGCCTAATGATAAATTACAATTATAGTATTTAAATACAATCTGTTCAGCTACAAGCTGAACAGTTAAATCTTGAAAATATTAATGACATTATTCTTTCAAATCACTTTACATTTAAATTAAAGTCGACTATGAAAAAGTAAGTTAAAAAATAATTATAGGCAACACTGTCATCTTCTGGTTAGAGAATGGCCTATTAAACATATATACACAAAATTATTTACATTAGGCTTTTTGTATATTTAATCACCCCATTTTACAATTTTAAACGTACATTTTTAATTTCTGAATCGCAAGCTTCTATTCCTGGGTTCCACATGAATGCAAACAACGTGTATTGTGTATTGAGCTGCTGCAAATCACAGAAGTGTTGTGACCTCATAAGACATAAGATTACACTACGGAATTAACTATGACCTGCCTTATTAAGAACTTCGCATGGATATTATGCATATAGCCTACGTTGAAATCTAGTTATGGGAGGGGAGTTCCTGTTAGCCAGCTCAGATCAGCATCCAAAAGTGTTTGTGATAGACAACACTGCCCCTCAGTGACGACAAGAGAAATTACACAAACTTGATTAAGTTTTACTTTAATTCATACACTACATTTCAACATTGAGTTGTTTTTCATGAGATGTGTCGTAAATACAAGAGAAGCTTTTAATTTGAAATCTTGAGGTATTGAACTAGAACATTTATTCAGTTGAAACAAAGTTTTCATAAAACACATTTTTGATTATAAAGGTTTAGTAATTTTAAAATGAAAGAACAGCCTCAGTAATTTCTTAAAGATATAGTAAGAAATGGAAGCTAATACACTTTTGATCAAATTCAAATAATTCAGGGAGAGATACTTTTGTTTAGATTTTAGTTTGAATATAGCAAGCATTCTCGATAATTAATTAATGATATACTGTGAATTTGACTAAAAATCTGAATGAAGGTTTAATTCATGTTTTTCTGATTATATGTTTTTTATTCTGTGTTGTATATATTAGACTAATGCAATGGACTCCCACATTTGTAGGTGAGATGATTATCATAACATAGTCTAATCAAGTGGAATAGAGTGAGCACTCATTTGACTCATCAAATCCTCTGGTACCCAAATCAGAACATATTTTTCTAGCAGAGAAGCACAAGCTCAGCCAACCGAAAGGCTTGCTATCCATACAGATTGCTACTTCTTACCCCCTATTGGCATCTGGGATCACCATGTCAATCTTTCCTTCTCATTTCAAGGACAACAACCTGAGACAGCTTTACTTGCTTTAAGAATGTAAAGGCAAATAATGCTAGCCTAATTAGTTAGGCTAGCATTAGTTTGGATAATGTATTCTGGCCTTACATTTAAAAATTAACTTTAGAACTTTAGAGACCTTAGTGAAGATCTGTAATGCTCTCATCAATGTTGATCTGTAGGAAAAGGTTTTGGGCCATGAAGCTGTCCTGCTATTGATTGGCAGACCATCTGAAGAAGCTGGGAGGATTAAATACATGTTTTAGTGGCAACGAGACAATGTAATGACAAAGGGCAAGTCATGTCAAGGCAAGGCAAATGTCTGTGATTTAAACACATTCAAATGTGATATACAAATACGTCTTAGTCAAGCCTTTGCAGGCCCATGTACAAATGTCTGTCTGGCTGTAGGCATTAAACATTTTAACATGGAGGGAGACATAAAACAAACAAATCCAACACAGTGTATACACCTTTGGGAGGTTTTATATATGCAAATGTAAAATGTGCTTTTTGGTGTTTCAAATCTTTTCATGACTAGGACTGCTTGGTAAACAAAATACATAAAAATAAAAATAAAGTGGTTTTGATTGAAAGAGGGCGAGAGAGATAGAGAGAGAATTTTATGAAACAAACGTAAAGCACCATTCCACTGTGGACATTGTCCAATTAGTCTGTGGCTGGCCAGGCGATCAGAGCCAGGATAATCCTTGTGTGGGATGGCACGACTAGCATTAGTTCTACAGAGCAGCAAATAGGGAACGAGGCTGACAAATGAGCATGTCACCTTAAAGCCACAGAGTGGACAAACCCTCAAAGAGCCAAAGGAGATACAGAGAATTAAAGGAAGACGTTGACCAGATAGAGAAGGAAGCAACAGTGAACTTCATGCCAGAGCGAGAGAGAGAGGTAGAGAGGTAAAGAGAGGTAGAGAGAGATGTAGAGAGAGAGGGAGAGAGAGGGGGAGAGAGAGAAAGAGAGGGAGAGAAAGAGAGGGAGAGAGAGAGGGAGAGAGAGAGAGAGAGAGAGGGAGGAAGAGAGAGAGAGAGAGAAGGAGAGGGGTTAGATGGAGCGAGAGGTGTGGCCATTGTGACGTCAGAGGCTTGGTGGATTGAGAGGCTGTCTCCTGTTGATTTTAATCCTAGCTGATTAGTGCCTGAGGAAGTCCTCTGGGGAAATAGAGAGACAGAGAAAGAAGTGTAAGAGAAGACAGATAAGTATTTAGTTTCTTCCTGCTGTATCTCACGCTGCTTTTCCCCCTCGTTTGACCTGAACCTTTCCTCTTGCACTCTTAAAGGCGTGGACGGCCCAAGCATGTCCACAAACGGAGTCAGCAAAGCCCTGAAGCTGCAGTTCGGTCTCATCAACCATGAGAGTCGATACCTGACGGCCGAGACCTTTGGTTTCAAGGTGAACGCCTCGGCCCCTAGCATGAAGAAGAAGCAGATCTGGACCCTGGAACAGGGTGACCCGGACGGGCAGGTGGTGTTTTTCCGCAGCCACCTTGGCCGCTACCTGACCTCCGATAAGGACGGGAAGGTGGATTGCGGGGCGGAGAAACCTGACGTTGATTGCCGCTTCCTCATTGTGGCCCAGTCAGATGGCCGGTGGGCGCTCCAGTCGGAGCCCTATCTGCGCTACTTCGGGGGCTCAGCAGACTACCTGTCCTGCTTCGCCCAGGTCATCGGGGAGACGGAGCTGTGGGCCGTACACCTGGCCCTTCACCCACAGGCAAGCCTGTTCAGTGTGGCTCGCAAGCGCTATGCACATCTGTGCGCGTCAGAAGACGAGGTCTCGGTGGATAGCAACATTCCCTGGGGGGTGGATTCCCTAGTGACCCTGGTCTACACGGAGGGCAAGTACAGCTTGAAGACCTGTGACAGCCGTTTCCTGAGCAACGACGGGAAACTGGTGAAGGAGAACCTCCCGAGTACGACCTTTACCCTGGAGATCAAATCGGGAAATCTGGCTTTTAAGGACTGCGATGGGAAGTACCTGAGTCCCGTGGGCCCCACAGGCACGTTGCGCTCTGGCCGATGTACCAAACCTGGAAAAGACGAACAATTCGATCTAGAGGAGAGTCACCCCCAAGTTGTTTTCCAGGCAGCCAACAAAAGATTTGTCTCTGTCAAACAAGGTAATCACTCGATAGTCTATGTGATACAAAGGCAGTTACTTGACCAGTATCTTCTAACCTTTTATTTTTTAAACGGGGAATTCGACCCAATCAGAAGAAGAAGAACTCAGGCCTAACCTAAATTATATTGTACAAATTCCCACAGATTGACAGATCGAAAATATGTTTTGGGTAAGCCTAATGGGACACATAAGAGGTTGAAAGGCTTTATGGACACCTCTTAACATGTTAATTTCTGAAAAGCACATAAACATATAAAAATGGTAATGTGGACAAAGCATGCACGTTTGCTAAATTAATTTCCTATCATCTCTGAAAAATATTTTCTTATTGAGTGCAGCCAGACTAGTCCAGACGACTACATTTTATAAAATCTTGAGTCCAGTTGTCTCATTTGTTGTTCACATCTTTTGTAAGCTTTCTATTAATGATCCTTTTGAGTATAATCTTCACAAATATGGATTTGGCTTTACTCATTAGTAAATAGAACTGTTTCATCATTCAGTGGTTTTGGCAGACTTGATCATGGTGTCTGTATTAGGATGACTGTTTATGCTTACACTGATGCTCATCAAGAATCTACTGTATTAGGCAGAAAAAAGGGGGTAGATCAAATATAAGTTCGTAACAGGTGACATTAATTGTTTTTACTGCGTATATGAGTATAAGAGTTTTTATTCTATTTTAAACAATATAGATGAATTCCATGTGAGTGACAAACAGCACATAGTCTACACTATATGCCTTTTTCAGAGATGGACAAACCAAGTCCACAAATCCTAAACGGGTAGGCCTTCAACAGTTTCTCCATGCAGTGCCACAGCTTTCCAGTCAGGACGGGGAAATCATTATTTAAATCAAGTGGTTACGTGTATGGGTGGAGCCGGTACATAGTAAGGATAGTTCCTTTTTTGAGTCGGTTTGACATCTGCATTTTAAGTCTTTAAACTGCACCTTTTCATTCTTAATTGAAGGCCTACTAAACTATGACAAACATTATGGTAGGTATTGATCTCTAAAACAATTTATAAATGGTTAATGCAATGTTTTTTTATCTGTAAATGTCCATGAAGTATAGGAAAACTAGTTGGAAATTACTTTGTAACATTTGTAACATTGTAGCAAGAAACAAGGAATGAAAAGCAGCTTAATGGCCCCTGTGGTGCAGATTTTCATTTCGCCATGAGGGAATTACTGCACACAAATAAGCAGGCTGGGTGGAGGGGTGGCTGTGTCGGATTAGGGCTGTAACAGGTTTAAGAGTAAGGTTGACGGACACTTCTGTGGCATCTAATGTGAACTACAGCAGACAGTGTCTGTATTCTCGATGACCTGACACATTTCACCAAAATGTGTGTGGTGTGGCTGTTACATATAAGGGCAATCTGCAGATTTGGATGTTAACATACATATGTCCTTGTCAATGGAAGTTACAAATATTGTTTTATAGTAGTATATGACAGAGGTCCTAATCTGCCAAATAGAACTTTAAAATAAACACAGCACTTGCAAAACACAAGTGCTGTGAATGTCGAAGGTTTGTGTCCAATCGTTGTGTCATGACTTTAATGCAGTCCCCATACAGTTCCCGAACATGTCTTCATGCACCTATGCATGACATGTGTATGTCTCTGTTAGCACTCCGGTTGTGTTCTGGTCAACTCTGACCCAAGGTTTTCTCATTGAAAAATGTGTACAATTAAATCTGATTACCATAAGGTTCCATTATGTTGTCCACACAGGGCATCTGAACACACTAAATGTGAAATGGGAAATATAAAATGTAGCTGCTGCAACACGTTGACTTACTGATCCAAGTATAATAATACAAAATTATGAATACAAAATTAATAATAATAATTAATAAGAAAAATATGTATTAATTACACAAATATTGTGCATTTGATCGCTGATGATATATTATAATATGTAGGTTATAGCCTAGCATGCTCAAGGCATTGGCATATACAGTACATTTATTTTTGGTGAATATGGTAATTACACCAACATTGCTCTGTTTATATAATTTATGACCGGGAACACCAAACTAATAAACAGCAAACACAACAGCAGTTAATAGTTGTACGGAGAATTTTAGAGCTATACATTGAGAATATTTTGTTGTAAATGTCATATTCATCCATCAGTTATAAGTGAGCCAAGTGCTCTGTGACAATATCAAAATATTGATTGTTCTGTCAAATCTACCTTGCTTGTCAATCGTGCAGCTGTACACACACAGGTTTGTCAATTGCAGACCAACAGGCTCCAGAGTGAGGGAGCAAAGGGGGTAGGCTTAAGTTCTTTCTTTTTTACATTAT
>JAODVN010048387.1:0-13901 GCA_025434125.1 Chologaster cornuta
ATATATATATATATATATATATATATATATAAACATATACACTGTATATCACGATATGATACATATTGTGATGCACTGCAATATTACACTTACAGAAACCTTTTATAGAGCAAATACTAATGTAAAAGTATAAGTAAATCTGTTTAATTAACAATGATATATGATGATTAAACAAGTTCCTTGTCTTGTTCTGTATATCTTATTGTTCTGTACGGTATGTTTTCTTTATTCATAATTTTATCAAGAGTTCATATGTATCAATTCTAGGGGCTTGAAAATCAAAACAGTATTGTAAAGAGAAAAAAAACATTGATGTTTTTTTTTCTTCTTTTCAGCCCACAGCCGTACCTTCATCGGTGCCAATTGAATCGGGGTGATATAGGAGGGGTCCACCATGGGCTTGGGCCTGTTGGCGGTGTCCGCCAAGAGGCTCTGCCACTGCTGGGGAAGACCGGTGAACCTCTGCTCCCGCGGGTCGAAGCCTGTGTGCACCCGGTGCTCAAAGTTCGACGGAGCCGAGATCTCCAGCCGTTTCTTCTTCTTCCCAAACATGCTGGAAAACCCTGTGAAACCTGGCAGCCCACGAAAAGAGGGAAAAAAACAACCCTGTCAGAACTTTGCATTAATCTCTTTCTCTCAGAAGGAGGTGTCAGGTACTGTAGATTGTTGCATTGTGGAGGTGTAAAAAACTACACAGTGTAGGGAAACTACGCATCCAGTATGTAAACTGTTTGTGCCTAGCAATTCTCATAAATACATAATGCTGAAACATCCTGGGAAAGTTGTAAATTACTGTAAAGGTTGGGCTGTAATCGGTTCGGGATTCAGAAAGCTATACACGTTTGAGCTCGGACAGAATTGTCGGGCTCGGTTTCCGTCTTTTCAGCCCTGATTAAAGCTCTGTCGGCGACTGAGGAGACTGTTAGTTTTTTTTTTTTTTTTTTGCTGCAACAACTATGAACTAATCCCAGTCCCTGCCCCCCTTAGTTACTGTAGCTAGGTTGGACTAAACAGCAAAGTAGGAAATAACAGGAAAACATACAGGCCGAAAAGGAGCACAGCTTGGGATAGGTCAATTCCATGTCTCCTTTGTGATCGGGGTTTAAAAAGGGTCCCCAACCCCCACTTTGACAGCCGTCGTTGTAGAACATCTAGCAACTATTGCTTTCATCAACAACATCTTTTCTCTGAGATTATAGCCTGTTCGCATTAGCGTGGTCACAGCCACCCTGCTGGCGATCTAATCAGGGCAACTGTGATGACATTGAAGTCAAGCTCCAAGTCAAGCTTCAAAATGGTGCTAGAGCTAGATGAGGCGAATCAAAACGTAGCAACGCCGGTTGGTTAAAGGCTGTCCAACAGTTTCAACATTAACCAAAGGCCAGTACGCCCAGTAAGAGGCAACAACACTTCCCAGTGGAGCGTGTGAATATTGGGTCTGCTTACACCAGGCTAGTTGAACACAGGATGCACAGAAGCATGACGGCAGTCGTAAAATTAGCGCCGTGTGTGCGGTGCAGAGGCTGAGAAGCCTCCGGATCCAGACAGCACGCAGCGCTGGTGATAAAGGGGTCTATTATGCAACTGCTCAGGGAGACATCGTCCCCGAGGAGAAACAGTCACCCTTCTCAGCTTCCTCTCTCTCCTCTCCCGCTCTCTCTGTTTTCGGTGTTTCCGTTACAGCTTGTTCGCTGATGGTGTTCTCCATAGGTTCACATATTGGGGAGTAGCGTGGTTATACATGTCCGCGTATGAAAGGAAGCTAATTTCAGTCAATATTACTTTAATGTGGTCATTGTTTCCACGCTGAGCGGCTGCCATCTTTACTGTTAATGAAGTGTAGACGGATGGATGGACGGACAGACAGACAAATAACAACCCTCAGGCATGTTGTCTCAGAACCATCTGTCACTCTGCGGGCGTTTACCCTCAGCCCCACCTCAGAATGCACGCACGCACACACACACACACACACACACACACACACACAAACAAATTGTTATTTCCAATATAACAATTTGTGGAGTGCCTCATATTATTATGTTTGAGGAAAATAAACAAATACATGTTTCATAGCCTTTTAGGTTTACCTTTCCAGTAGAGGGCACTGTCATTTACCAATGTGATGATTTTAATAGCTGATTTAATAGCTTATAACTCTCATCATTACAGGTGACCTTTGACCTGGGTTTTATTAGTGTCTCACCTGCAGCCTTCACAACAGCGATGGTGAGTGTGCTGGCAGTGTTGCCCATAGCAACGCTGATATCCTTCCTGTTTCGCTTGTGTGAAGTCAAGCCAATGGCTTCAGGGGTCCAGCGGCCGTGGAGCAGCGAGAAAAATCTGCTGACCTCTAAGACGGGCGGGGATGTAGTGACCAAGGCCCATAACCTGAACAGAGGCAGCCAGAATCTAGCTCTGCCCTGTGACCCTGTAACGGACAGGTTGCCTGGCAACCAGGTAAATCACAGCGCCAAGGACCCTACGGCTCAGAAGGTTGCAGTAGCCTCTGCCCCTTCTCTATGGGAAGACAAGCCTCTTGCCTCTGAAGAAGGCTTTAGTGGCAGTTTGACGGACAGGATTCTTCTCGGCAACAAAGCAGCAGACGTCAGCCGTAGCCGCCAGGCCTGGAGCCTTGACCCCGACACTGGTCGCCATGATGATGGCGACAGTGACAGCAACAGGGGAGTTGTTGGGAGATGGTTCAGGAGGACAAGTCACTACCTTGGCTGGCTGCTGTGTCTGACGCTGGGCCTGTCCTGCCTTGCTCTGTCTGTGGCGCTGGGCATAAGGTGTGTGTGTGTTGGAGGGAGGAGGGGGGTGTTATGACACATCGTATTGTGATGTCATAACTCTGCAGGTGTGTGTTGCAGGTTCAGCAGTAGTAAGGCTCTGCTTTGGTGCCACTCAGTTATCTTCTCCATACTAATGTGTGCTGTCCTCATCCAGCCAGCCACGGTACGATCACTGTATTAAGCTGATTTACGACTTCCCGCTTCACGTACATGTTGACTTAAATGCATTATGTATACATATTCGACATATTGTCGACTAACTTCATTATGCCTCTGTTCCAGATTGTTCTAGTGGCTGTGGGTGTATCCTTTTGGTACAGGAAGAGCCCAGGTTTTCATTGTTTCTCCGGCAATACAAGGTTTGAGGGGGAAGCATTTCAACTGGACACAGCAGTTGGACACAGCAGCGTCCTACTTGAGGATCTTCCGTTATTCCTATTGGACCACCCTCAGCAAAGAAGCTCATACGTTGAGGAGGTGAAAATCTAGTTTTTAAGATAAAACTTTAATGATCCCTGGGGGGAAATTCAAGAAGGTCCCTATCTATTCCATCACCCATTTAGAAAACAGTTTATTTATGATTGACAGTTGCTTGAAGCTCGTCAGCGGAGCAGGTACCTACGACTTGCACGACCGCCTTCTTCAGCGGAGCTGAACGTAGCTCGTGTAGCGAGACGAAAGGAATCGCTTGTCAACAAAACACTCAGGTGTGCGTGTGCGCGCGCGCGTGTGTGTGTGTGCGTGCGCTTATGCAAACCCTGACATCATCCTCTTTGTTTCAGAGAGCTGTGTTTCTCTGTCTCTATACTGCTGCTGTTGCTTGGCACAGCCAGCCAAGGCAGTGAGCACTACCGCCTCAACACAGCAGCCAGAATGCACTTCACCAGGTAGCTCACCCGTATGTGTCTCCCCCTCCCAGCCCCATCTCTCACCCCCCACACACACAAGCATAATTAGTATTGTCTTGATACAGAGACACTCGTTGTCCATTTTACTCCATCCGGAGTCTTGATGATTGGTGGACCTGGACAGAAATCAGCCTGTTAGATGTGCTCTACAGGAACACATCGGGTACTAACAAGGTGAGATGCAAGTGTTTAAGGTCGTCCTGTGACTGCTGGCTCCACCCCGGCGTTTACCCCCGTCAGTGCTATTACTGTCCATGGGAGTTTGATCTCCTAAAACATTTCTCTATCGCGTAGCCTCAGATCAGAGCCATGGCTGCTGCTCGGCACTGTATTCAGCAGAGGTGTAGAAGCCCCTATCACATATGGTATAACATATTCAGTTGCCAGGCAACAATAATTTGTAGGGCGGCCTAGTGCCATGTATAAAAGGTGACTATTATCCCATTAAAATAATAATTGACGGATTTATAATACAGGTTGTATTTATGTTAATGTAGATGTAATGTAGTGTAGATGTATGATGACCTCTGGTATACAGTATGCATACAAACACTGTTGTTTTATATTTGTCCTATTCGATACTCAGGCTGGTATGCAAGGAATAAACATCATGATTGGAGAACCACTCCTCTGGAAGACTGAGGTGTCTAATATGCCTAATTGCCAGGTATTTGGAAATAATGGAAATAAATGTTCTGGTGCACGATTTCAGTGACAAACTACTAATAAAACATTTGGGTTTTATGCCTTCACAGGTCTCTAATGGGATAAACAGCTTCCTCCCTGAATGCCCTCCTATTGACAAGATTGGGGACAAAGTTTCCACTGATTTAACCTCTGCTGCTGCGTTGCCAGTGGCAACAAATCCGCAGATGTGCCAGCATTCAAATTGCCGCTCAGAATCAAGCCCATTGGTTGGCCTGGGCCCCACAAGGTCACGTGTGCAGACACACACACACACATACTCATTTAGCAGTGTATCCTTAAGACACCCAAGGCTGATGCTGACCTTAATGGATTTACCTCTCAGAACCCAGGCTGTGTCCAGACTAAGGTCCCTACGGCCAGACAGCGATACAGGCAGTCGTACGGGTGCCCTCAGGGTCCAGATCACCCTGTATAACCCTGCTGCCAACCTGTTCACCAGCGTGACTCTACAAACAGAGCAGAGCACAAGCGGTATTTGGCTGCCGTCTGCCCATGCCCAGTCTGCATGGGTCCTTCCAGTTCATTCCATATGGAACTGTGTCAATGTGGCCTGCCAGGTAGAAGAACATCATCCCCCTTTTTCAGCCGAGGATTATAAATACAGAATGTTTTAAATATTTTGACACCAGCTGTTCGATTGAAATCTTAGAGAACATTATATAACGTAGATAAAGGACGGTGTGCATTGTTCATAAATACATGCATTTTAATAATAGCATCATTATTTCTCAGAATATAGATAAAAAACTTTTGAGTGGCTTTAAAATTCCTCTTAATTATCCTGTACTCTCCCCAAGCTCCTATTCGCCCTCCTGTCTCTACTGCAACTCTGTCGCCAGGTCTATTGCGCAGGGCAGCAAGGGCTGATGGGATACTGTAGGAGTCCCTGTAACTGTCTGGAGGTAAATAGAGCAACACACCAGTGGTAGCACATATTCATTTACATCCACGCCGGTGCACACAACCAACATATAGCATTCCTGCACACAACCTGAACATATTGTGACACACCTGAAGGTGTGAGGATTAAGACTAAACTAAAAGGGGTAGGATAGGTGTGATGTCGTTTCAAGAGCATTTAGAATGGCAACAAACTGCTCTAAAAAAAACTATCTTTTTTAGGAGGTCAAATGTGGGTACTAATTCAAGGGCAGGCTGACCTCTTATGTTAACATGTCTGTGTTGTGAAATAAAACACACACAAGTGAATGTCATAGTTTATATAGTGCACAACCTGTACACAGTACACCGTGATTGATTACAATACAATTTTAATGAAATGCTTTCTCCATTTCTTTCTATTGTTCAGGTCGGTGTGCGGGTAGGTTTCCTAGTGCACTGCGTTTATTACTTGTGTAATGCCGTCACCAGCCTGCAGGTGGCAGATCTTCTACAGAGACCCGGTTACAAAGGAAATGTTGACGTCTGTACCCTGGCTGTCTGCCAACAGGTGAGCTAGCGGGAGGAAGGTTGGAAAGAAGAAGAGACAATGGTGAGAAAGTGGAGGACGAGAGAGAAAGAAAGTGGGAGTGTTAGAGGGAATACAACTTTGCCCTGCGAATCCTGTCTTATATTTAGTCGATGGCAATTCGAAGGAGCATTTGTGCCTCCATAATGACAACAAGGGACATCATTATATACCTAATTGTTTCTAGCATAATGATGATGAGTTCATAGGAGCATAACAGGTCTCAATTAAGCCAACGACAAGGGACATCATTATAAAGCATACTGTAATGAAGGCCCATATATTGGTTGATAGTGACTGTCTATATATACTCTGTGTGCAGCATGTCCGTACTCTACGAGGTTTTGTGTTCTTCCTGGTCTCCGTGAAGTGTTTGCTTGTACTGCGGGTGAACAGGAACGTGGCTGTGTGCACCACAGTCCTTGTGCGCTCTTTTTCCAGCCTCTTCTGGCCAATGGTAAATAGTATTAACACAAGACAGACCTACAGTAGAAGGCCCTCGTTATTCCTATTGCAAAATGAGGGAAAGGAATGAATTAAAGTGAATATTAGGAGAAAGCAAAGGAACTGGGTGTTTAGTTTATTCCAATGTTTCAGGTGTCAGGAGTGATCTTTCTGGTGGCGCTCTCCTGCCTTGGAAACCTTCTCTTCATTCAAAACTCCTGGGCATTTAGTTCCCTTCCCCACTCTGTTCAGACCCTCATGCCTCGCTACGGTGGGCCCAGGGCCCTGTTCCTCTCTGGGTGGAGAGGTAGCTCGCCCGGCCTGTCAGAGATCTTCTACCATGGAGTTTTCCGTGTGACATCCACGGTGGTGTGGACATCGCTGGTATGTTCATATCTCAAGGAATTACTACAATGATGATCTTATATGGTCTTGAAGAGCGTCAGCTACTGTTTAAACTCTTGTTGCTCTGGCAACATGCATTACCCTTTGGCTACAGAATTATAATGATGGAATGCAGTACAGTAATGTTAAATCAATAACCATTATGCACAGACACATGACTGTATGTATGTATGATAATGCCTGTCTGTATTGTGTTGTAGGTGATTGGTGTGCTGTCATCATTGGTCAAAGCTGTCAAAAGAGCCAGTCGGAGAAGGAGAGATGCTATTACTCTGTCAGATATAGCTGTACACATCAGAGACAAGGTTTATCTTCTTATTGGACAGGCCACACCGAAATGGACAAAGAACAATGCACGGGGGGTAAGGAAACCGAACATGTTGTCCATTTTACACCAGGGAATTCCTTGATTTGTGTATGACATTTACCTTTGTGATTGAAAGCAATGCTACAACAACACAGAGAGCGGGATTTTACAGAATTGAGGAATGTACCTTTAACCATTTTATTTATTATTTTAAAATTTCATGCATATTATCTATTATCTGGCCTCAATGTCTATCCAAATTCTGTTCATATAATATCAATGAACACATTGTCATTGAGTTCTGTGTTTTTGTAGAGTTATTACCTAGAGGAGTTTGAAAGCTTGGTGGATGAGTTGCTGTTTAGGCTCAATGCCCTCTCCAACAGCCTCCACAATACCCTACCACTGAAGTCTTCAGTTACATCCCTAGGGGACCCCTCCAGACCGGACACACAGGTTTGCAGGCCTGGAACCAGGCCCACACAAATCAACATACATGTATAAACTGCTGTCACTACCCTTTGTACACAGTATATATCAACAGTAGTATAACAAGACTTGTATCACTGGCAGGCCAGTTCCTATATTGTTTTAATGGTGTGTTTCATGGTGCAGTGCTCTAATGTGAGCGTAACGACACACATGACGGATAATATGGAGATAGAAGACTCATCTAGTGCTCAGAGGTAATGAATATATGTGTGAATTAATCACAAGCTACTGAAATTAGGTGTAATGTTAAAATAAAGGAACTTAAACCATTATACCCATGTGTTTTTCCATCTTCACCAGCTCCCAACTTGATGTGGACACCCTTGGGTTCAGGCAGGAGAGAGGAGGCAGTCTTTTCATAGACCAGAATGTTATGTTTGATGGTGAACACGCTCAAGCCCGCCAGACCTTTCTAAGGGGCCAAAGCTCTCTCTCCTTCACAAAATTGGAGTCATCAACTGGGACTTGGAATAGAGTTGGTCACCTGGTTCCAAATGTGGCTAATCAATCCATCAAGTTAGATTTGACTAGAACTGACTATCAAAGTTGCGCTACAAGGACTTACAAAGACATAGCTATCTCCAACAACAGCTGTTCCCATACAGCGATTGAAGTCAAAGCTATGGTTCACGACATACCTAATAGCAGAGATATAGAGTATTTCAAATTCTGAAGCTAATAATATTCTGTGATATGAAAATATGGTCCCAAATCTAGAGTAGTATGTAACTTCTGATTACCTCTTTATACATATGTTTTACTTTCTTGTTGTTTTACCTTATTACATTTTTTTTTTCATCTATTGATCGATTTATTTTGTATTATCACTTTTTTGGGAATTCCAAACATTTAATTGCCTGTGCTTGAAGTTCTGCTGTGGATTTTATTGATTGTTGTGTATTTGACAAATTTGCATGCATCACTGCATATAATGTCATGACATACTCATTTATCAGTCACATACTTTGCAAACTATTTATATGTAACTATTATGCAAATATTTATATTGTGTATTTACATAAATGTGTGTTCTATTCTGAACATTGACAAGAAATTGGAATTATGGAATGCATTTTATAAATCTCAGAAGCAGGATACTGTCTGAACTATGAGGATATCATTATTTTGCAGACGCAGTGCAGAAATACATTACAAAGTTTGTTGAAATTGCTCAAAGTAGCAATGAATCCGGATTATCCAATGGCACTCTTCAACGTGCAACGTCCAGAAATTGAGTGGCAAAAGTTCATTGGGTGAAATATAATGATGATGTCCAATGAGAACATGGCAAGTCAGACAAGTATCAGAAGGAGGAGGTACAATGCGTTGTTTCAGAAGTGTTTCATGAAATAACTCAGTACACATCGTTACACAAAACAGTATTTATCAGAAACACGCAACACCGCAGTTGTGTAGTAAATTGATGACGTTCATCATACAGATTAAAGTATTATAATAGGGGAAGAAGCCTGCACTTCTTTGAGTGGACTATCTCGTTGAAATCTCTCGACAATGAGAAATATTGCGTTGCTGCTGATCGTGTTGCTTGGCGTTGCCCTTTTTGCAACTGTCGCAAGATGTGAAGAAGGTAAACTTCAGATACCGTTATGCCATTTTCTAATATATTATGCACCATACTGTGTAAACACGGCATTTTGTGTGCACACAACGAGTGCGCTGCCAGTAATTGTCTTGCAGACTAGCTACCGTACTGTATCGTTATTCCTGTTAGCATAATGGCTAAACGGGTTGGGAATTTGCTGTGTCTCGGTATTACGGTATAACGCGTCTTTTCTCTTAGGTCTTGACGAGACGGCAGCGGTGGATAGTGATAGTGATAGTGATGATGACGATGATGACGATGACAGTGATGACGAGGAAGAGGATGGTGGGACAGAGGTGAAGGAAGAAAATGGAGTGCTTGTCCTCACTGACAAAAACTTTGAAACGTTTATGGAGGGCAAGGACACTGTTCTGGTGGAGTTTTATGCACCATGGTACGTTTTATGAAGATGTTTGCATGATATGTTTTTATACATAGACGGATTGTACAATAATTTTATTGCATTGATCGAGGTCTTATTTTAGTTTTTTAACTTTCACACCTTTCTGACAGTAGTACATGCTTCTGTATTTTCAAATGCCAGGTGTGGCCACTGCAAGCAGTTTGCCCCAGAATACGAGAAAATAGCTCACACTCTCAAGGAGATGGACCCCCCTATACACGTAGCTAAGGTGGATGCAACCAAGGCAACCGATCTGGCCACCAAGTTTGACGTGTCGGGTTATCCCACCATCAAGATCCTGAAAAAGGGGGAACCGGTGGACTATGATGGAGACAGAACAGAGCCGGGTAGGAGATTTTGACCAAACTGAACATGGAGGACAGGAGGTGTATTTGTATTTGACAAACATTAAACCTCTACCTGTCTGTGGGGGTGATGTTGGGATATCTGAACTACTATTGCTCTTGTGGTAACCAGCTGTTTGTTACAGCCATTGTGGCTCGAGTCAAAGAAGTGGCTCAGCCTGACTGGAAGGCCCCTCCCGAGGCCACGCTGGTGCTGACAACAGCCAACTTTGACGAGACCGTCAACAATGCAGACATCATCCTGGTGGAGTTCTATGCCCCATGGTCAGCATTCAATGCAAACTACTGATGGGCATTACTAGTAGGAAATGCAAAACAGTCAGGAATAACACTTACTCTTATAGTTAACGCTGTAGTAGATGGCTTTGCTACATGTGGCTGATATGTATCTTCAAATGTGTCAGGCTAAACTTGAAGGCAAATAATTGGGTTCAGTATACAGAAAATGAGAATTGCATACTGTCAGGACTAAATCAGCACAGCTGAGTGATCTCTGTTGTTTGCTGTGACATTGGCGTGTTCTCCAAACGTTGCCTGCAGGTGCGGGCACTGCAAGCGTTTGGCCCCGGAGTACGAGAAGGCTGCTCAGGAGCTCGCCAAGCGCTCACCTCCCATTCCTCTGGCCAAGGTGGACGCCACCGCTGAGAGTGAACTCGCCAAGCGCTTCGACGTTACGGGCTACCCGACCCTGAAGATATTCAGAAAGGGCAAAGTGTTCGACTACAACGGACCCAGAGAGAAATTTGGTAGGTCGCTTGTTTACAGCTTTTCCATGCCATGATAAATAATGTGCCTCTGACTCTATCACATTTTATTTGGTAGTATTTTTATTTATTTTTTAGTCACATAAACAGTAACATACAGATGGACTTTATTATTTCATGGACCCTAAAAGCATCTTATAGAGGTCTCAAAAGCCTCTCTTCACAGTTCCATCTGTATGTTCAGCTGTGTGTTTTGCTGTACTGTGTCTGCAGGGATTGTTGACTACATGGGTGAGCAAGCAGGACCTCCCTCTAAGCAGGTGCAAATGGTGAAACAGGTGCAGGAGCTTATCAAGGATGGCGACGATGTCGTCATCGTGGGCGTGTTCTCCAGCGAACAGGATGCAGCCTTTGAGATCTACATGGAAGCCTGTGAGTACAAGACTGAGCTGGGTTAATGCAAAGCTTCTTGACGACAGGGTCGTGTTTGGCACCTGGCTTTAGAGACGGACAAGAAATGTCTGATTTAAGATTTTTGTTTTGGATTGGATAAGTGATCTGTGGTCTGTATACTTTTGCTGTTTTATGGGTGTGGCCAACAGAATTATGCAAAACCCGTTCGTAATTCAGAGCCAATTGTGGAACTTGCTTCCAACTACTTAATCAGAATGGTCTCACCAGGCCAGTCGATCATAAATTCTGCATGGACTTGTTAAGCTACCACATCTGCAAAGTATTTGACAAATTACACTTTTTTTTATTTTTGTAATCCTTTTTTTACAGATGTGTTTCTAATTTTAGCAGCCAGATCTTGACCTCAAAGGTATACAATGTAGTCATTCCCCTTTGTCCGGCAGGTAACTCATTGAGAGAAGACTTCAAGTTCCTTCACTCTTTCAGCTCTGATGTCACCAAACTACTGAAGGCCTTACCTGGACAGGTCGTCATGGTTCACCCAGAAAAGTTCCACTCAAAATATGAGCCAGATTCACACACGCTAACTGTCAAGGTTAGTAATTCTTGTAGTTTTGAGAAGACACTTTAGTTCCCGACCTGACTAAGTCAAGCTTTCAAAGTGAATTTGGGAAATGTAGTTGTTGGTCATTACATATTAAACAGTTTGCTTTAGCACAGTGGGAAATATACAATGTTGAAATACACTTTTTTTTCCTTCCCATTTCTTGTCATAAAGGAGTCAACATCGGTGTCAGATGTGCAGGACTTCTTCAGAAAGCACGCGGTACCACTGGTGGGACACAGGAAGCAGAGCAACGATGCCAAGCGCTATGCCAAAAGGCCCCTGGTGGTTGTCTACTATGGGGTGGACTTCAGCTTTGACTACAGAAAAGGTGAGTCTTCTCAGACTAATTCGTTTTGACAGACAAGGAGGTGCTCTGTCATGGCTTGACCCTTGACCTTGTCGTACGACCAGGTTAAGTGCTGCTGTTTCTGACAGATTGTAGTCAAATTGTATTGTTAGTCAAAACCGCGTCCCCATCATTCCACAGCCACTCAGTTCTGGAGGTCTAAGGTGCTGGAGGTGGCGAAGGAGTTCCCTGAATACACGTTTGCCATCGCCGACGAGGAGGACTATTCTGAGGAGCTGAAGAGCCTGGGTCTGAGTGAGAGCGGCGAGGAGGTCAATGTTGGAATCCTGGGAGAAGGAGGGAAAAAGTTTGCCATGGAGCCAGAGGAGTTTGACACAGAGGTGCTCAGGGACTTTGTCATGGCCTTTGAGAAAGGTGCGTTATTTGGGTTTTGCCTGCATATCCTAACAGATTATATAATGTATACTGTATGGTAATTCTTCTAAACGTGTATGTTCCGTCTGCAGGCAAGGTCAAGGCCATCATCAAGTCTCAGCCCGCCCCCAAGACCAACAAAGGACCAGTGAAGGTGGTGGTCGGCAACACCTTTGACGATATCGTCATGGACACAAAGAAAGACGTCTTGATCGAGTTCTACGCTCCGTGGTGTGGCCACTGTAAGAAGCTGGAGCCCGACTATCTTGCTCTGGGCAAGAAGTATAAGGGAGAAAAGAACCTGGTGATTGCCAAGATGGATGCCACAGCCAACGACGTCCCGCACGACGCCTACAAAACTGAGGGGTTCCCCACGCTGTACTTTGCGCCTAGCGACCGCAAGCACAATCCAATCAAGTTTGAGGGCGGCGACAGAACGCTGGTCGGATTCAGTAAGTTCATAGAAGAGCACGCCACAAAGCTGTCACAGAAGAGAGATGAACTTTGAGAAAGTGGCACGTAGCTAAGAACTCATCATGCTAATGCAGTCTTCTGGGAAGGCAGCAGACAGCGAGTGTTACTGAGATCCTGCTGTTTAATGCAATGTTCAGTCATTGTTCTAGTTTCTGGTCACACCAAGACATTTTGCTGTCTGCCATTTGTAAAAGCATGTAAGCACTGTGGAGATTTCAGTCTTTTTAAATAAAACCGTTAAAAATTGTGTACGTTTTACATATAAATGGGAGACAAATTGTGTGTAGGTTTTTGTCAAAACAGTTTGTAAGCGCAAACATTACACTTTGGTCAAATAAGGTGAGAATATATTTAATCCCCAACCTTGTATAACTAATTACATAGCACTTGTGCTTAGCCAAAAATCATAACACTAATGCATGATAATATAACAATCTCTTAAAATACTGACATTACAAAAAATATAAATATATTTTAATGCCACAAAGGAGAACATGTACTTTCCACTGTACATTCCTGAGACATTAACTATTTTGATCTTTATGTAGTAAGGTAGACATTTATAATAGCACCCATCTCATGCATTTCAAAATTGAACAATTAAGATTACATATTAATACACAGGCAGTACAATTACAAAAAGCCTCTATTGCAACACTGCTGACTGGGTACTACAACTGCACCATAATTAGCTATTAGTATGCATACTATAGAAACCCAATAGTTTACTGTAGCGTATGCTGCGCTATCACTTAATTGAACAAATAAGGCTGTGGAAATAAATTTTTTTTCTGTAAATGAACTCATGTCAATTCAGCAAGCATGTGTTTAATAAAACGGTGGTATGAGTACCTCTAGAGGTACTTGTAGATACTACATAAAATTAGTGTGAAGATGAATTTTAAAATAATCATCAGTAGGCCTACAGCTATTTTGTTGTAGGATATATACATAATTTAATATGTATAGCTCAAGCTAGTATATTTATTTGTATTGTATAATTTCACAGTGTACACAGTGAAATTGTCAGACTATACATTCGGGGGGGGGGGGGGGGCAAACCCAGCACTAAATAAATGTAAT
>JAODVN010048388.1:0-10481 GCA_025434125.1 Chologaster cornuta
TATTCACATTCAATAGCTTCTGCCCTATCAAATGAGACCAGATATGTGTATATGGGCCTTATAGTTGAGAAAGGGCACTTGATTTATTTGTGGTATTACATTTTAGCAATTTTTCCTTGAAATTGTGCTAGGGTTTAACAGGTTAAGGCGTGCAGTTAACGCTTTTAATGTATCATGCTCTATTCATGTTAACAGTCAGAACATGGTTTAATATTTCTGTACTTCAACAAAGTCTGTTTCTCAGTGTGATCTTTTAACAGCTCAGTTTCATGATCTTTAATTGCACAGTATGGCAAGAAGACGTGTGTGCATTTATCCATTAGGTACCAATTGAATATTCTGACACTTTGTCTATTTGCATTGTCACCATTGGTTATGTGGCTTTATGATTTGTCCGTTTATCTTACAGTTCAATAACCACCTAATTTCCCTACATGTATTTGTATAACTACAATACAATGAATTAATGTTCTTCCTTAATGTTTCCGTTCCACAGAAATAAAACAAATTATGCCTTCTTCAATAATCCTCTTATAGGCCTATCCTTGCATCAATTAATCAAACCACCAATTGTCTTTGTCTCCTTGTTTCCCAAATATCCTCTCCTGCATCTATCCTCTCTCTTAAAGCTCATTGTGTACTGTGGGTCATTAACCTGAAGGGTGTCTAATTAACAAGACTTACGACTGGTGTATATATATTTGGAAAATGAACCCATTTTGCTCTGAGTGGTCTGCACACAGTATCGACCACCTTACTGTTATACGGCAAAACCAAACAACAGCCTTCCTACAGTTTGAGATTGGTTTACAGTCCCTTCATCCCCCTTCTTCTCCAAAGACCAGAGGAGTCAAAGGGAGCTAAGCCTCATTCATCCAGGCTTCCATTCGTCCAATGGTAGTATCCTGACCTGCCCACTTAGCTTGTTTTTGGATGAGACGATGAAAGTTGGTGGTTTATTGATTGTATGTGGATAACTGCAGTTATGTAGAGATTAGGAGCGTTTGTACAAAACGGCTCAAATGTATTGATTCCCTAAACCTCTAGTAGAAGCACGAGATGAAATGAGAGAAATAATACTCATTTTAATAAAGCATTATAGAGTCACAGACAATCAGCCACAATATTAATACAATTCCACACTATTCCCACATGTTTTAGCCCCCTCATATTATTATGGAAGCCCCAATGTCTCCCTGAAGAGTATCTGAATTCAGAATGCATCTCGCATTGTCTCTCAATCGACTGCCTTGTCAAGATCTCACCACTCTCGCTTTCGCTTTTCCCCGCAGCGGGCGCTGCCTTTCCAGTTCACCGCCTCAGGTTGTTTGGCGGACTAAATGTCTCCCGTGGTAAAGTTTTAAATGGCCAGTATTCCCCTGCCATTCTTATGCAAGGGTTTTTCTGCCTGCTGCATGTATTCCTGTCATAGACTGTCAGAAATGCCCTCTGTTAGCTTTGTCTATCTCCTGTCGTTCCTCATCCTCTTCTTTTTCATCAAGTCAGCTGAGATGGAATAATTGATAAGAGTTTATGATTGTGGAAAAACGCTTGTGTGGAATGGAAGGATTGCAATATTAACGAACTGTACTGTGGGTGCCACATGATGTTACACACTGTTCTGTGCATGTGGAATATGGAAGGGGTTCTATGTCTTTAATAAATACTTCACTCCAGTAGTCAAACCCATTGTTTTTCTCATTGAGTGTGCAGACATGCCTTAATGAAAAACAATTGAGGTCTTTGATTACATACAATCTGTACATTTGCTTTTTCTGCAGGAGACATTATTAAATATATAATCATCACACCACCAGTGTTTAATGCATTGCCTTTATAAAGTAAGTGAAACTTTTAGAACATTTACACTTTTAATTCTCCAACCGGTGTCCGCTCCTTTTGGTCGCGTCGGCCCAAACAATCCTCGCCCTACCCGCAGCCATCGTGCACTTTGTCGGATTCATACAGTAGTTACACATATTATTTCCAATGACTGTCTTCAATTTGCATTATTCAATGTCCGTCACCTCTCTGTCAAAGCCCTACCCATCCACGATTTTCTAATTGAGATCTAGACATTATTTTCCTAACGGAGACAACCAAATCATTTTTTCCATCTTAATCAGGCCGCCCCACCTGGCTTTCTTTACATCACTCAACCTCGCACCACTGGAGGAGGGGGCGGAGCTACTGTTCTCTCACGCGGCATTCTGAAAGGCAGATCTGTTAGTGTCCGTTTATACTACATTTGGATGTGTTGCTTTTCAACTCCCTGGCTCCAAACCTCTGATTGTTACAACTATATACTATACATATGCTTTTAACAGAATTGTCATCACTTTTTGCTTTGATTAGTGACATGCCCCCCAATGTACTGCTTGTAGATTATTTCAATATTCATGTTTACAGATTTGCTAGCTGTTCATTTGCTGCCGATTTCATGTTACTTGAGGACCACGATTTCATCCAAAATGTCACTTTCCCTACTCACAACAAAGGTCACATCATTGATCAAGTGTACTCCACTGGTGTTTCTCTTGTCAATATCACTGAGGGACACCTCCTCATATATGACCACAAACCCATTTAATTTGAACCCCCCCCACCAAAGCAACAGCCCAACCGCACCAATCACATTCAGAAACATAAAAAATCTGAACCTGATGGACATGTTCCTCAGTCTCACCTCTCATTCCATTACTGAAATCATCCTGAACTCCAAATGTTCAACCTGCAAACTCAATCCCATGCCCACTAGCCTCATCAAAACATGCCTTCCCTCCATCTCTCGCCTGCTCACTGACACAATTAACTCCTCTCTCGCCACCGGCTTTGTGCCCCCCACCTCCAAAATTGCAGCCGTGACACCCACACAAATGCTGACCCCAATGACCTTGAACAACTTCCGTCCCATCTCCAATCCTCCTTTTCTCTCCACAACGCTTGAGAGGGTGGTGGCCCAACTCCTCAACCATCTAAATTTCATCCAAAACAGTACCAAAACCGTGCAGCTGACTCTGGCCTCTTAAGGGCATGTTCCTTAAACATTGCGTATCACATTGCTGTACGTTTGAGTCTCTGCAGCAATCCTGCTGAAATGATATGTCCAGGATTTGTCCACGGCACCTGAGATCAAGGACTGCTACAGTAAGGGGCAGAATACAGCACCTTGAGCTGATAAGGATCTGGAAGCATTCAGCAGGCTACTATGAATAATTTCCGTGATAAGACCCCAACTAAACTATCAGAGCAGATAGAGGAGGTTTACATATTAGACAGACTGAATACGCCATTATTACGTCTTCTTGTAGAACACATAGGTTCGACTTTAATTCAGATTTTGCACGATGTACTGCTTTATATTAAGGCACATTGTCTGCATATCCTAGATTCCTGTGTTAAAATGGACTTGACAGCAAAAATAAACATGTTTACAGCCTGGTTTAAAAAACCCTGTCTTTATAGCTAGTCTCCTCTAACTAATACGTTAGAGATAAGCCATGCATGTATCCCATTATAATGGATAGGGTGGAGTTTCATAAGATGGCGACGGTCAGAGCTAGCACAGCGTGGTGTTCAAGCCTATTCTTGAGAAAAGCTATGGGTAACATCACGGAGGGTGTGTCCATTTATACAGCATACAGTGGTTTTACACAGGTGTGATTGATAAAGACATTGATACTCCATTTATAGTGGCAAGGATGGCAAAACACTGTGGTAAATGAACAGTGTGAGAGGTGAACCCTGAGTGACCGTTGATGATGTACACAAACCATTTCCTCGGCTCAAAAAGGCCAGCAGAGCATTTTTATTTGATTGAAGACCTAATGAAGACCATTACAAATAGGCCTGCAAGGTGTTATTCTCAGAGCAGAGTGTGCATCACTGTTGTTGCTCATTTATCTACTTTTTTCCTCCCGACTATAGTGTGGCGGTGGGTGTGGGTTTCTATGGAAACAGTGAAACCAACGACGGTGTTTACCAGCTGACCTACTCCCTCTACAACGCTAATCACACCCTGGGAGGCGTGGATAGTCTGGTGAGTAACTCACACACACACAGTTGACAGTCACACAAATGTCTTGTTTGTAGCTATCTTTGAATGCTGCCTCAACTACAAAAGGAAATTCATCATGTAGCTAAGATAAATTAGAGAAGAGTATAGTGCCACTGGATTATCAGAGGACAAAACTCACCTTCCTACTGTATACTGTTGAATCTGAGGATTACGTTTTCCACGCCTCTAAATGTTCTTGTTGTGCTTTTATGATTTTCCACTCCTCTAAATTGACCGTGACGTTCCACAAACTCATAACTTCTCACCGGAGCATCTCCTGGCTCTCCAAACCGTGAAGGCATCACCAGAAACCAAGATTTGTTAACGGTTTCTTTGCCCACTTTGACTTATGCATGAATAATATGTGTCTGTGTGAGAGACCTATTTATATCTGTCTCATTCGCCACTGCGACACGGATGACCAACAGAAGAGCACATATACAGCTCTTGTTGCATCTTTATATAAAGGGCCTTGATTTAAACACTCCCAGAGGGATTAGATGTTAAATGTCATGCTGCTTTACCACAGCTGGTCAGAGCTCCATTTAAATGCTGCAGATGTCGACATTTCAGCAGACCGTGGTCTAATAGCTCAATACACTTGTGTTGTTTGAAACCAGCAGATGGTGGCCGTTATGTATGCAATATTACCTGACAAGGAAGTATTCTAAAGTTGTACGTGTGGTGTTCCTGTTTACCTTACGACAGTGGTTCTCTTGTTTGGCTTGTTTTGACTCTACCTGCCTTTCAATATGAGATACATATTTTATTTTATTAGTTTTACATTTAAAATGGTTACTTATAGTCAAACGGATCATAATTTGACCACTACAGATGGTAGTAGAAATAGTTTTGAAGCACAATTCACAATTCTTAAAAAAAGCTTAAGTACCTTGAGATACCCCTTGGGGTATGTGCACCCACAGTTTTATAAACATTGCCTTACGCTTACTGTATTTGTGGTGAATCTTAACAAGGAATTAAAGTTTCTAAGGCATACAGTATTGTAATACCACATCATGAAGTACACAGTCAACCAGCTCCATCTGGAGCTGGTTTTCCTTTCTTGGCAGTGCAGCGGTAACTTTACTTTCACATTGGCGCATGCACTGGGGATTAACTCTCTTGAGTTCATGTTGATTTACGTCTTGGTATACTGTATCTGCCACTCAACACACATTCACTTAAGTTAACTTTTGTCTTCTTTATGTTAAACTATGTTCAGGAAAAATGATAAACTGATCAAGATTTTATTGCGATTTTTACCTTTTTATTAGTTAAAGAAATTATTTAACACAAAATACGTCGGAAGTCTATGACCACTGGGCAGATAAGTCAGAAATGCTTGGCTGGGTATTCAAATGTAACTATCATCCATTTACTCCACATGGCGTCATGTTAAGCACTGCAGGTTTACAGATCATGTGATCGGCTACAGCTGCACTGGATAGGAGCTTGTGTACACTAGTTCCATCCCAACTTAAATGTTGCATAGCACTTGTCTGTACAGCAGCATTATCAGTGCTCAAGATACAAAGCTTGTTTTTATGGTTCTCTCTAATATCATATGTGTAACTGTGTGTGAGTGTGCGCGTGGACGCATGCACGCGTTCAAGTTCATTACTTGCTGTTGTAGACTGTTAAAGAGCCTATGGTGGTCAGTACAAAGAGCCCAGTGTGTTACACACAGTTCCCAGACTCCCCCCATATAATCAGCCATGAGCCCAGGAGACAAAGCCCTGGGCCGCGAAGAACAAAAGCCAGCGTTAGCTCGCCTGATTGGCAGCTCCACTAGTGAAAATCGGCATTGAGCAGCCTCTCCCTCACGACAAGGAACGCTTTGGCCCTCGCAAAATGCCTTTTAGCCCTATGCAAAGTCCTGACGAGTGAGTCTTCGTCTAAAGATTTCAGAGTTTATAAAAGAGAAAAATGAAAGGAAAGGGGAACGCTCGTTGTCAATAGAGGTCGTGCTTCCGTTGGAGACAGAATACTCCTTGTCTGGGACATATGCATATGTGTTCACGTAATACACACACATGCGCACACTTTAAGAAGCACACATACACACTCTGAGAATGTAACACACTCCAAAATTTTGGCTTCTTGTTTGAGATGCCTTCAGTCATCGTCACTATGTACCTCGGAGGAGAACTATCCGATGCTCCAATTCCTTCATTCCTTCTGCTATCTGGTTACTAATCTCAGACAGTAATCATTTTAAATGGCTTTTTATTACTATCCTGGTGCTTTACACTTTGTACCAATGAATAGATGTGTGTGTGTGTGCTTGGATGGGGTAAGCGGCAAATAATATGCCCTCCTTGGGATTAATACAGTTTTCTGAATCTGAAACATTAGCTGCGTATTGACATGGGTCAGCTCTTGAGGCTTAATGTGACATAGGCATACAGGGAACCCTTTACAATGGTGTTAAATGGCTAACTGTCTCACTGGAATATTTCCACCATGGTGTAATGCTATTGATATCCCGTTCAGATGTGCTAATTATAACTCTATTGTTTGGCGATGGGAGTAGTGATATTGTTGCCAGTTCTGCTGCTTGGCTCAGTTACACTACTGTGTATTCCAAGACTAAACAAGACTAACACGGGCTGTATAGAGTAGACCAAATAAATAAACAGACAAACCCTCTGTGGCATCACCATTATGTTTTCTGAAGATTAGGTTCAAAGCTTAGGTGTGCTAACGTTGGCATCTACAGGGATTGACTTGCTTTTGTAGTGGCTATTCGAGGATATGCCGATTTTGGCACTTTAGCATTGGATGCATTTTTCAGCAATGTACCACTTGGTACTGACCAAAAGCATGTATCTACTCTACATATGTACTGTGTATGTGGATATCTGTGCGGTCCTGGCAGTTATCCAGTAGAAAAGAGGTAACTGAGGAATCAGAGGTTCAGTCCCCCTGGTAATATCTGTTTTAATCTGCATTTTTTTTGTTAAACAGAAGCAATACCCTGACATAAACCCAGGTTGCAGTTTTTTGTTGCAAAAACATAAACCCAGGTTGCAGTTTTTTGTTGCAAATAATAAATGCATCTTTGGTTTAAAGTGCTCTGCCTTCTAAACGGGTTAGATGCAAATGATGATTCTATGACAGCAGTTGACAAATATCTGTGCTGATGATGATGGCATCGGTCTTGTGGTACAGTTTTATTTCTGTTGTATAAAAAGACTGAATACTATTCCAAATTTCTTTAGTTTTATTTTATATTATGCTCTCTTGGTGTCAATGTTTGTTTTTCAGACTGATGTCCCAAATAATTCACCCCGTTCTTCATACTGTGTTCCTGAGCAGTATCCATCAGTCAGAGTGGGAGAGTGAATGCGTACTTCTGTATACTGTTAATTTTTAACCCAACAGCAACAACACCCACCTATTCCCATACACATATTGGTTCTAAGCCAGCACAGGACAATTTCAAACAGAAATAGTTTTCATTTCATTTCTGAGCACCAATATCAGGTCTGATTGTCCAACATTTTGGATTTCCTCTTTGTCAGTGTCTTTGCCAATGATCACGGTCATACATGTTTGTAGCTTTTCATAGTTTTGCCAAGGTTTAAGTTAGTTTTTTTCTTTCACCAGCAAGTTCAGATAAATATCCCAGAGCGAGATTGCGGTACTCTGACCGTGCCCTGCTTTAAATTGCTTGCATGTTTGCTGCTGAGACTGAGAGAAGGGGGTTGCATCTCATTCATCAGAAACCGTCCAAAACCATTCCACTGTGCGAGGATCACACCGAGACGCTTGTGAGATTAGCAGAATGGGCTGTCTCCCCCTGGTTTACTGTGATAACGATACAGACCCCGGCATTTCTCATCTTGGCTTTCATCTCTCCAATCCGAGTACTGGCGATGAGGCTGTATTGTTGGTGTGATAAAACAATGTACGTGCACACATTCACACGCTTACGGCCTAGCATTTGCTGTGCTTTTCCAAACACTGCAGAAGCCCTACTGAGTCACAGTGAGTTTAACATACGCACTTCAGGATAAGAAAATGACACTTAATTGAAGGAAATAATTTGCACTGGAAATTAAATTTGTCACCTTGTCTGTTTCCACTACAAATATTACCATTTAATACTCGATCAGAAGTAGATAGTTGTTGGCACTGTAAGGCAGTGTTGCTGTCACTGCTCTTTTTTTCTTCTGGATCTGTTTTAAAAATGGCTGTTTTCAGAACAACACTACAGCATTAATCCTTGAGCAGTCCCCTGTCACACTTTAGTTTCTGTCCTGTCTCTTGTCTGCCCATGATTCTTAACAGGCCCCTGTCCCATGGTCCTCATCTACTGCTCTGCTGTGGCCTTAGGCAGCCTTACATGGAGAATACACAACCAGCACACTACTCCCACTCAACCTCTCATCCACTGCTCAGCTATTACCAATGCCCTCTCCCTGACAAACATGGTTCCTACATGGGCCAATTATCTTGTGAATGCCAAGTACTTGCAGGCATTTAAATAAAAAATAAAAACTTTTAAAATGGCTAAACAGCAGGATGTGTCTGAGCAACCCACTTCCTTGTAAACGGATTCTCCTTGGAAGCGAGTATGCTGTAGTTAAGCCTGGAGAAAAGGAAGTGCACATTCAGTTGAAGTCTGTTCTGCGTGTCTTTGATTTGCTGTGTTGAGCAGGGTGAGCGAAAATAGGAAAACCACACGACTGGAACAGACATTGTTGAGGGAAATATTGTGTAATGAATAATGCTAGTCTTTCCACAATGTTCAGCGCTGTGCCTTTCGCACCCTTAGAAGACAACAGCAGTCCTGCTTAGTTGCAGATGTGACCATTAGTATACTGGCCAGTGAACATCTGTATGGGTACAGAAGGAACTGTCTAAATACCATGATAACACCAGGGCAGGGTTGTCAGAGATGAAATACTGTGTATATATTTAGAATAAAACATTGTGAGTCTGCATTGGTACGTACACTTTCTGCCCTTGACCCCTTATACCGGTGGTCCGATATATTTGAAGTGTGTATTGACCTACTTTTGACTGTTACAGTCTTTCAATCCTACTGCTTGTCACACCGCTCCACTGGAAAGGTAAGCGTCTCCTCAGATGTCGGGGTCAAAGGTGGACATATTGCGGTTTCCTTTCTAAATGGCCCGGCTCTCCTTGCCGAGACGACGACCTGTTTTGTTTGGCGCGCTCCTTCGACCCCATGTTGAGCTGGCGTCTCCCTTACAGACGCTGGCTGTCGTTCACTGCAGGTGGCGGGCACTATGGGCAGCATGCAGAGGGGCCTGCAGCTGCACCTGGCCAGGCTGGACGAAATCTTTGCCACGCGGAGCGACTACGTGCAGACCCTGAACTTCATGCAGCAGATGGTGGACAGCGTCATCAAGCAACTGCTGGGCCTGCCCGACTGGGAGGAGGCTCACGTTGACCTGGCCGCCGCCGCCGACCAGGCTGCTTATGTGGAGTACTACAGGTAAGGTCTCTGGTCTCGCCTCTTACTGTAAAGTCTCTGGTCTCGCCTCTTACTGAACGTTTATACCTGGGTGGAGCATGCATGCATACGCTGTTAGTTGGAGTTGATATCATTCGTTTTCAAATCTAAAATGTATTTAAAAGACCTTGTGGATTTATGTTTTACTTCCTTACTGCATTGCAAGTGCAGATGAACACGAATGACCCTAAATACTGAACCACAAGCAGAACAATTAACGCACACAGAGAAATGATTTGTTACAGTTGTTGTAAACGACGATGGACACATGAACCAATAGCACAAGTAACCCACACTCAACAGGTGAAGTGAAAGAGTTATTAGCTCACTGAAAGAAAGCCCGCGCCCCAGCTACCCACCGGGCTTTCTTCCCATTTATTGGAGGCTTGGCCGCCAACATTTAGGCGAGGTAGAACATGCATGAAATGCACCACCCTTTGGACTTAAATCAACCTTTTTTCTAGTTCTCCGGTAATGTTGCTATCATCTGCTCTGATTGTCACTGTCAAATGATAATAAATGTATTAATGTCCTCATCCGTTATCAAATATGCAATGGCGTATACAGCTGCAAAACGTGTAAAAAAAATTAATCACTGACTGAGACCGACATTTTGATCACAGAGATGGGGGCAAGGATCTTTATATTTAGAAGTTTGTCCTTGGAATCAGCAATAATAGAAAGTCAACGGAGTGGCAAATGACTACAGCAGTCAATGCATCGCGTTCCGAGAACCGTACCACGTCAGAAACTATAAAGAATTAGTCAGATGTCAAAATTGATAAAGAGAAGAGTTGAAAGTGTGGCAGCTGAGCTCACAGGAAGAAATGATGGCTGTAGTCATAGAAAGACATTGACTGTGTTCGAAATCGCACCCTTGTTCACTCATTCCCTATTCACTACATAGTGAATTCTAAATAGTACACTACATTAAAA
>JAODVN010048498.1:0-10480 GCA_025434125.1 Chologaster cornuta
TTCATTATGTAGAAATTATAATTACACCCCAATGAAGTCCTTCTCTACAATACATCAGAGCCCTTATTCATATGTGCTTTGAAAATATACTTGAAAAACCTCATTTTAAAAGAGCTAACTATTTTCTCATCTTTTTCAATTGACATGGGTTATAATTCTAAGTAAAAACTGGGTGAAACAATTTGGGATTGATTTACATATTTTCTCATTTCATTCTGAGTGAAACTGGGAGGTAGCCTATACATAAACGTATACGACAGTTTTTAGAGCTCTGCTCACGCTCTGGTGTTTACTTTAAAGCCCACACAAATAGTTCATATTGACAGATTGAGCAGATATTTGTTGAATTGCATGAACATTTCAACAAATGCATTTCTGCTAGCTGAAATGCTCAAGAAATGTTTAGAAATGTTAACACAAAATGAGTTATATAGGCAATGCACATCCCCATTCCCCCCACAACTATTTTAACATAAGAAAATGTAAAACTTTGTATTGCAGAAAGTGCCAGAAGACAAGGGCATTAGCTAAATCTTCTTCCGCAAAGCATTTACTGTATAGAAAAACAGGATTTTTACTGTGCTGCGTCTTCTCCTGTGACAAAAACCGAATCCAATGTCACTCCATGCATATTACATATATATATATTACCAATTTGAAGAGATCATCTTTCAAAAGGAATATGCAGAAAGCTTCACTTCTGCATTTCTAATGTAATGTTTTAACCTTGAGAACCTTTCCCTCTGCGGCGTAGCATGAACATGAAAATACATGAAAAAGTGTTTAGTTTGATAGGTTCACAGTATAGGAACCTTAGACAAGCATGGCAATATGGCAGCAGAAATATATTTGGTCCAATAAATCAAGGTCAGACAAAGTAAGATTAATTTGGTTGGACAATTCCATTAAACTAGCAAGGGTTAGTTCTAATAAAACAAAACTATGTGTATGCCTGTATGTATATGTCTACACAAGCGGACAAAAAAAAAACCAAACACGTGAAATGTATTCATTTAAAAAAGTAAAATTTAAGATACAATACAAGTACACAAAACAATTATATGTACATGGAAATAGAAATATATACAGTATACTTGAAAACCTAACATGGTAAACATGCCATGAGAAGAATGCTGCATTATGCTGTTTATTTACAATAAAACAAAATAAAGTAGAGCTGCTTGCTGAAATGGTTACATCTGAACGGATACATCTATAGCCAAATATTTTTGGAGGGCTTAAGCACAATGTCTGACAAAAAAAAAAAAAAAAATCTAATGTTTAAAATCTAATTTAAAAAAAGATGTGACAGATATAAGTCTGGTACAAAAGTGGATGGAGTAAACCAAATAAGAATACAATACTCAGAGCCAACACAACCACCTTAATCATATGATTATGAAATGCATATTGATTATTGTGTTATTTCTGCTAGTAGAACCTAATCTTTGGCAGAGTTATTTTGGAGAAAGTCAAGGTTTCACCAATCCTATCTGAAACAAAGGCACAGCGCTTAACTAGGTTGTATTTTCCAATTCTCTTACAGGTACACAAACACACAGACCTAATAGAATACTAAATTAATCTGCAGAACTAAACAATCCCTTAGGGAGGCTCAATAAACCACCAAGAAAAAAATAAGGCATACCAATTATGTGGAGGGATACTAGTAACGATCTATAGGTTTCTTTATGAGAAAAGAAACATTTGTCAATCCATTACAGGACTTGAGTCACAGAAAGAGATAGTCATCGCCATCACATTACATAGGCCTGGTGAAATGGAGTGGACTGGCTGCTCGATACAGGCAAGCTATTACCAACTCAGATTGGGGAGCTATAATTGCAGAGGGAGAGTACAATCGGGTTCTGTTTTTGTCTCTGCTATAATCTCTGTACCCTGGCTGGCTGGCCTCTCTCAGAGACAGGGCTGCATCGCTGTGATTTCACCAACAAACAGAATGATAAACCTCCCATTCTGTTCATCTTCTGTGTTCACATGCAGCCTTTATCTGACAGCTCACTGGGACCCTTTTGAGTTTGGATCTGTCAAAATTCACACCAGCATTTTGGTACTTTTCAGATAACCCAGAGGCAAGAGTGATACATCTTAAACATGGCTGACCCCACAAGGCCTGACTAACATCTAGCATGACATCTCTTTTACTGGGGTGTGCTTTCCATTTTTCTCTGAGTAGACCATGAGTGAGACTTTGCACCTGGCGCTTAAGTGCATTAGTGTCCTGCTGTGACCAAGAGACAATTATAGAAACAATGTTGCAGCTCTCACAGTTGATTGGTTTCAGAGCAGCTCAGACGAGTATATGGTCAACAGAAGGACCAAATCAAGTAATCATGAAAACGCAGCACACAGAACAATTTAAACCCTTTATGTTATGGAACCCCTTTCACATGTGGAGGTGAAGACCAAGACAAAACTTAAAGTGAAAAGCAGGTTTGTAGGGGTGGCTCCATCAAAGCACATCAAACGCCCTTCTACTTGTGTGCTATATTCAGTGCATGATGGGATAGATTTGCAAATGTAAAGCTAAGGATTATGCAACAGATGTGTTTAACATTCGTTTCATTATTGCAGGAAAGTACAGCGCTTCCTCAGTATTACGTGCATGAATGCTTTTAGATACAAAACCCTCTTTTACATGCCCTTAGATGGGGGGGGGGGGGATCATCTTCTCCCTCTTTGGTTGTCCAAACTACTAGCGTCCTAGAGCCACCTCTACATGATTTGACTGAATGCCTGTAGCTGGAATAATTTTAAATGAACGGCATAAATGTCAAATCTCCACATTGTACTGACAAGGGCTGGACATTCATTTAAAAAAATCCTTTGGATAACAAAAATACTGTAGACATATTAGGATTAACTAGCCAGGAGGACTTCTGCGTTATTATAATATTTCTATACTCACGAAAACACAAACCAACAAAAGTGAAATAACGTTTAAATAGTGTCCATGCATTTCTGTCAGAATGGAAGGCATGATGTTCAACTAAAATGCAAAACAGCCTGTGGGAAGCCAGGAGAAAGCTGTTAGCGAATCAGTCAATGTCAGAGGTTTCCCTCATCTAACATCTTGTTAACACCATCACAAATCTTCTGCAGGTGTGAACGGTAAACCTCAGTAGGCCCATAAAGTGTTGCCAGGAAGTCACAGTCGGCAAAGTGGTTGAAAACATGGTTAACACGCGAGTGGCTCTTCGCTGTCAGGTGGCGGTTGATGGCTTGGTGTAGCAGTTCACGGCACTCGTTCAAGATGGCACTCATGACACGACGGTCAAAAGTAAATTCAATCTGGTGGAAACTAACAGCTGTCATGGCCAGAGTGTGGACCTTCTTTCTGTTAACAGCAAGGAGAGGACAGTCTGTTGATTTCTAATAACAGTGTGTAGATGTTAACCACTCAGTCTGTAGCATGAAGGTTTTACTTTATTATTAACAGTTAACATTATCAACTTTCTACAGTCAAAACAAAAAAAATTTAAAAGCAATGCACAAATAGATTTATTCAGACACTACAGGCAAAGTCAGCTGAAAGATGCTCGCCATATGAAAGGTAGAAGGCTGAAAATAAAAACGCTAATGGAGTGGTTTACTACAAGTGAATTGTGCTTAATCATACTCAAACACTACGACAGTTAGAAGCACAGTACACCACAAACAGCGATAAGTACTTCCTTCTCACCTGAAGTTCTCGACCAGGAGCAGCTCCTCGCCACTGAACTGGTTATTCCTGTAGAGGACGCCTAACTTCACCACCATCTTGATAAGGTTCTTGATGATCTTCTGGGACTCTTTACGGTTGCGGGTGTACTCTTTTGTGACGCGGTACAGCTCGTCCAGCACCTCGCTGCTGGTGTCGTCGATGAACAGGTTGGCCACACTCTTGGTAGCCATCTTGCTCATTAGCTTCTTCTGCGCCTGCAGGGCCAAGCTCTTCGTGCTGAAGGAGTCCATGGTCCAGCCTGGGAATAGGGAGAGAGGTTGAAGGTGGAGTCAGCAATGCTGTTAATGTCTTAACTGGATCAAAACAACAACAATTGAATGCCATAAGGTGCTCCCTCAGAAACTCTGCCCTTTACCCCTTTCCCATTTGGACACACAGGATAATGTGGTGCGGTCTGCACCACATTGTTTCTGTTCCCATTTACAGAGCCTGGGCTGTGTAGAAGTACCACATTCTGCGTTAAGCATGCCAAGAATGGACACTGGACAGCTTGCAAACCGCGAGCAGATATTTGGTGCATTTAGTGTACGCTTACAATGGTTCACTCCGCATAAAGAGAAAGCAACATTTGGGGGTTTATATGTGGCTGCAACAGAGGATATAAATGAATCAATGGATAAGAAAAATGTACAGTAATAAGCAATTGGTGTAAGCTCTATCAAATGAGAACACCATTTGGCTTTGTGAGTTTGGTACCCATTCATTACCAGCAACTCTGCATTTGACCAATATGTTCACCATTGTGCTGTGCAGTGCACGTTTAAACTTTCATGGGAAGGATCATATGGAAACCATGTGTAAATACCCTGCCCCCAAATCTTCCACAGTACTGCTTTAACAACAAGGATCATTAAAATACCACAAATCAATTGATACGGAGAGGAATGTGTGGGTAGGACACAGCAGAGCAACACACTGTGCAACCTCATTCACGACACACGTCTTTGTTGATCTAAAGCATTTGCTTGCTGTCGCTGTGCGCGAGACTGCCTGACAGAGCCGGGACACTGTGTGTGAAATGATGTACACGACGGAAAGTCAGAAACCGTGGCGTGGGTCGGGCGGGAGCTTTCACATCCTCCCTGACAGCACATGGCTGTAGCAAGTCAGCTGCTGTACGCCCACTACACATCAGGAGGTTGCTAATCTTGGTTTTCCTAGGTGTTTTTTCTTCTTTTAAATGCGCACACACACACACACACACACACAAAAACAAGTAATCACCCCACAACAATCTAGAAACTTAAGGTGTAATAAAATAGATACACCTGAGAATCGCTAAATTTACATTGTGCAATACTTTATAGATTCTCTAAAACACAATTGATAGAAACATTTTAATAAGAATTTGCTCAATTTATTTGTAAAAGAGACTATGTATAAAATACATTAACCTCAAAAGAGAGGAAAGATGCTTGTTACCAGATATAGTTTAAAGCTCATTTTCATCTGCAGTCCCTAAGCAAGTTTACAGTAAGTGTTTGTTTTTGCAGCGGCGTCACACATTAGCATTGCTACAATAATTTTCTACAACTTTGAAATTGCATTTCATCACCTTGCTTATAGTATCACAATATTGAACCGTGGCCCTTGTATAGTGATACCCAACTTGCCAATACAGAGCTCTAGCAGAAACCCACATTTAAGGACAACCACCATCAGGTTTTGTATGCAATTCCTACAAGTATTAATTCAAGTAAAAAAAGTAAAAATTCTATCATGCTTTCTAGTGATATTGCTTGGAGTGTAGGCCTAATAGTCCTGGCTCTTGTGTCATAATACAAGTGATTTGTTTTTATGGGCTTGTGTTCTCTGTGATATCGGTGACTAAACTGACTGATGGTGACTAAAAATCCCTACTTTTAAATAGTCACTTTTGAGAGGGTGGGTTACGGGTAACTGGACAAGACCAGATATGTTAGACACATCCATCTGGGACGGAAGCCGTCAATTGAATCGGATTCAAGGAGGGCAGGACCATTAAATAATACACTTTGCATGTGATTAGAGTTCGATAAACATCTGAACCAGCAGTCCTGTTGTTGCTCTTGCAGTAGAAAAGTCAGGAGAAGAGTGAAAACATTTTCCATTGAGAAAAGCCTTTGCTCTTTTATTCAAATAGAATACAATCAAAACAATGGTATCTTGTATTACCTCTAGGGGTTTTTGACTAGAGGTGTTTCCACGTCGCGTATACACCACAACTAAAATACGTTAATTGGAAACACAAAATTGGTTTACCCAGAACCATGGAAATAATATTAATCTCTTTACATGGCTCTGGGTTTACCCATGGATTTACCGGCCTGAGGGTACGATCACACATGCGCGAAATTGACAGCTGACAATATTCGCCTCCCGTTCACTTCACTCATACAAACTACACAACAAGGAAGCGGAGTTGCTCGTGTCACAGCCTGCCAGTTTTTAATTTGCGTATGTGTGACCACAGCCTACTGACGAGGCGATGGGCCGCCGCCTTCCAGTGTCAAATATATGTCTTGCCCTGCTAGGTCACGGGTGGCCGAGTTGTCGAGACAGGTTTTTTTAAAACATCTCATTGTTGTAAGGTCTACATTGTGAGCCTAACTTTTTAACTGGTAAATGGTATTGAGAGAAAAAAAGTTTACTATTAAAAAATAAATAATAATAATCAAAATGTTATGGCAGAGTTAAATGAAAAAGGCTAACTGAATATTGAAGAGACTGCTCTCTTTGTCTTCCTCCCACATTCAAAGGGGATGTCATTTCTTCTCCATTAGTCATGGAAATGTGTAACGCAAGGGTCGTGCACTGCACATGTGCAGTGTTCACATTGTAATATTTAATACAAAGTAGGAAAAAAGGCAGAGCAAAATGGTTCAAACAAGAGAGAACTCTGGGCTTGTCTGTTGGAACATCCTAGAACTGAACCAGAACTACATTTAGCCCATACTTCTAAAATAATTAGGCTAACGATTCATATCACACGGTGCAAGAGGGACTTTATTCACACAGAGGACACGGAATCAAGGGAATACGGTGTCAAGTAAATTAAATAAGCGCATTTCAGTCATGCGTAATTTCCCTATCATGGCCTTCTAAAAATGATACCCTAAATGCAGCCCAATACGACACAGAGGATCAATTTAATTAGATTTGATACATTGTCCAAATTAACTCCCTCCAGGGGTTCATACATTTTTGCAAAATTTTCACCTTTGTGTTGAATTTTTTTCTTCAAATGTACATGACTGAAATTACTTAAACGTGCCATCATATCGCCAAGACAAGGCTACTGAGCCTGGCTATTTGTGAGTAAGATGCAATGAATGACAAGACAATCCCTGCTGTGTGACTGGTGTTTTTATTCTTGCATTACTAAAAGGCTGCTGTGTCTGCTCCTACAGCGTACAGCCTTACCTCTCTAAGAAAATCAGTAAGACTTTGCAATGTGTCAGCAGCAGAGTCACACAGCGACAGAGGTATAGTCCAAGAACAGAGTTACGTCAAATGCTCAAACTAACGCATGCGTTGAGGTGATTCATAGACTTTACTACACCCGGTTGCATTTAGCTTCACAGTTATTGCTTTCTTGAGCCACACATCTAAAAACAGGGCAAATACACCCTGTACAATTAGAATTGATTCATGATGCAAAACCTATTCAATTTCACTCTGATCTGCATAATGGATATTAAAAGCTATTCTACCTGCTACCAGCAGGGAAAAGACGAAGAGCAACTAGGCTGCAACACCTTTGGAAAAGCTATGGACAAAAGGCCTTCAGATCAGATACGAGATACCAAACTGAAAAAAACATGTACCTCTATCTAGAGAAACATACTGGAACCAGGCAATTGCTTCTGTCAGGAATAATAGCAGCGTCTGCTCCAGGAAGGCTAAGGTGGAGAGAGAAGCACGCGTGACATCACATGTCACTCTCCAGCGTTCTGCTTTTTTAAACTTCCCCCCTTCTCGTCTGTTGCTGGAAGTACAAGCGTTTACAAGAGAAGGAATGGTTAAGTGCGCTTCAGAAAAGCACAACCTCTCAAGACTGCCGAGCAATTCCTGAGCGCTCATTAAATTCCCTTTTCGTCAGGGAGCTGAGCAACGCATGCTGATGAATAATACTGCGAGAGAGACGGAGGGAAAGAGACCGGAGAAAGGAAGCAGGCATCAAGTTTGTCTTTCACGCCTGTGAATCCAAATACTTCTGTTGTGACAGGACAGTCTGAGGTCCTACTCAAAGCTAACGCGCAACATAACAGAATCCCTTGTGCGCTCAAAGAGGAGAATGTTGTTTCCTCGCCGGTGCGTTCATCTCCCACACAAACACACACACACAGACACACACACACCCCCGGGCAAAAGAGCTGAAGGCTCCATAAATAACGGTCTAGAGGGAGAAGTGCTCAGAATGATGAAAGGGTTTTCGATCAAAGATCTTCCCCCTAACCCGTGACTTAAAGGCTAAACGGCCTGCATACCCCAGTGTCCTGACAGGTCATGATAACCCATCTTCTGCACAGTAGTTAAACTGGCAACATCTAATGGATGGAAAGCAGGACATGAAATGACAGCTCTCTGTTGGAACATCACACATTAGTGAAACCATCAGCTCAGAGCAGAGAGCACTCTCTAGCCTGAACCAGCTGAAAAATACAAATATCACTAAGAATATGATCATTTCATCTTTGACAATAACTTGAATCAGTGGTTTCGGTGGAAGCCAAATTGTGCAGCCTAGAAGGCTACATCCTTATTTTTCTTTACCACATCTCCCCGAGAGGAAGCAAAAGAATAGAAGACAAATAAAAGATTTTTCTTTTGAGATGTCTTGCTAAAAGACAAACTGATTTAAACATCCTTGGCAGAGTTAATTACACTTACAAATTCACACAAAGGCATGAATGCACAAACCCTAATGGTTTGTCTGGCTGGCTGGCTATATGCAATATGAAAACCAATTGAAACACCAAGATGGATTGCAGCTGCCTGGCACTCCTCAGCATAATGAGGGGACTGTTTAACAAGCTATAAAATAATCAATGAACACCTTGCACAGAACAAGACCACATACATTCCCTGTTGAAGACATGTAGACTGAGACTGGGCAAGCAATGAGTCATGAATCATGGAAGGGAAATCTGACCCCACCGTTGACTAGATGCCCCCAGAGACGTGGTCTGGCTAGTCTAGCCTTGGACACACACCCTCCTGTAGGTGTAGATGGGTCTGTCTGACTTCAATTACAGCTACTCTGTGAGACGGAGGGGGAATAACGGTATTAAAAGCTGTAAGGTAAAAGAATGTACCCACTTCATTTCAGCTGTCCTGCATGTTTATTGGCCTTAATCATCTGGATTCCTTTGGTTTTTCATTACTTGACGAGGAGTGAATGCATTCCTGTGAAACTTCAGACAAGCACTTAGTTTCCATGGGAGCCTATTTGGGAAGATTTATGCACGTAGCGTATTGCACTCAACTGTCACTCAAGCCCACCCTGAGGTGTGACAAGTGAGAAAGGAGCCAGAAATTGGATACACCTGTAGCTCCCGCCCACTTTGTGTCAACATAGCATGAGGAAGTTGCGTGTATGCAAAACAAAGCCACCCCCGCAAACCACTTCCAAGACAGACAGCTTGGTCAGATCAAGGTGCTGAAAATTCAACTAAAATGGCAACAAACACAGGCAGCATTGTTCAGCATTACATTGGAAATACATTTCACATCTATGAGAACATTTCAAGGTATAACCTTATACAGTTTTTGTCTTACCATTAAGCCTACTCCAAGTAAGTAAAGTAGGCCTACTAAAAGATTAATTCACCTCTGGTCTTTGACAGACCATCCAATGAAGTGGTTACACCATTATTACTGTACTTTGTGCTTAAATTTTAGCATATGTATAAATTAAATGTTCATCCCCAAATATACGGCTAAACCAAGGCACATCAGTAGCCTAACACTGGGTTTCTTATATCCTCTATATACCATTGAAAGACAACTGGTTTCAAAAAAGGATAGGATAAGAATGTTTCACTAAACTGGAAAAGCCTACTACAAAAGACAGGAGTAGAATTCACTCCCTCATTTTTTTCAGGCATGAGAACCTATTAGCCTACACTCTCATAGAACATTTTAAAACCTTGAGCGCCTTCCTTTTCCTATGGTCATCTCCCAGTAAATAACTTAACAGGAAAATCATAAATCCTCCCCAGCTGCATAACAGAATCCCTCCCCAAACAATGCAGTCCTCCTGTTCTACAAGTTGCATCCGTGCTTTGTGTTTAGAAAAGCAACCAGTCAGAGAGCTCTGGAACAACTCCACTGTTTGGGAATCAATAAGGTAATTTCAGCATGTTTTGCACTGCCTCTCTAGGCTTGTTACACAACATCCAGGTTCCACTACCTGTGCCGTGTAGAGGTTCAGCTTGGACATGGCCATCAAATGCAAAACAGGCAGCATTATTCACTTTATTCAAAAGTAGGGGGGCAAGAAAACATCGATAACACTCAATATACCAATTACGTTGCGCTATACCATATGGATTCTCTAAAACACTATCGATCGAGAGAGAGATAGATATAGATATATAGATAGATATAGATATACATATATATATATACACATACATATACATATATATATACATACATACACATATATATACATACATACACATATACATATACATATATATATACATACATATATATATATACATACACATACATATATATACATACACA
>JAODVN010048604.1:0-10478 GCA_025434125.1 Chologaster cornuta
GAGCAAGGGCTCCACCTCCTGGTTGATGCAGCAAAGCACAAAGGATGAGGTACTCGAGAGATAAGGTTAGTATTTATCATTGCATATGTGGCTGATGTTGCTGAAGTAGCATACTCTACGCTCTGTACAAGGCTTGTGTGCATCATTAATTAAGTAGATTAATGCTGCATTAACATGGAAGACTGCAAACTGGATATCATGTTATCAGACGAGAGCAGGATGGCAAAAACTGTAGAAAAAATAGACGTCTTGTTCCATATGTACATATAATATGTATACCCTCCATTTATGCAAATAGGGGGTATACCCTAAGAGAAATAATGGTAAGAATATATACATTACAAGAGTACATCAACATTGTTTTTAATATTAAAAGTGATCTATTTGCATTGCTTCATTTAAGTCACCCAGATATGTTCTCACGTTGACCTCTGAATACATTTCTGCCTTGTTGCACAACAGGCAGATCTGCCTTGCCTAATGAACAACACATTGGGAGCCGGCAGGCCATGTCTGAGCCCATTCTCTTCCCATCCTTAGATGCCTCCTCCCTTAGCCTACAGTATCTTGCATACCGTAGCACATCTGTTGGTCACGGGCAAGAGCTATCAGGATGTGTGCACACTTGCTATTCTCTACATTACCTCTATGATTATTTGTCTTAGGGTTCAAGGGGAGAGAGAGATAATTGCTCTGCACCATGAACTGTCAAAGCCAGGAGCAGTCTGTGGAAACACAGTACGTCTCACACACACACGCACGCCTAGTTATAATGTCCGAATATAGATTACCAACATTATAACCATTATGCTCATATTTGTATGATGACACTATAGTACGATTCTTTAGGGGCTGTCAAATCAATCACTGTTTTTCTCTGAAATATAGTGCATGCTCTGTTCTGTCGGTATGTCCACCTTTTAGAGAGGTATTACATTGTGTTCTACTAATTTGATCTAGGCAGAACAGTAGGGGGAAACCATTGCGATGATTTTGAGTCAAAGCCGCGTCTGGTATGCGTCACATCACAGTTGACTAACAGCACTGCAATAGCTAGAGGATCACATTGTTGTGTACGTGTGCACTGCATACGTGCAAGTTTGTGTTTTTAGAAATCATACTACAGTCTATGAAAGTGTGAATGGCTTCTGCCCGATTGACCTGTTGTTTTGGCATTGTTCCAGTGTGATTCAGCTTGTGAATCTGTGGCGGTTTATGGCTGCAGAGATAGCATGAACAGAGGCTGTTGGCTCTCTGCTAAGCATTTCACTATAGAGTAGGGAGCAGGAAAGGTAATCATTATAAATGGACTCCATTATCACACCAGTTTACTGTTATCGTGCCAGTGTCCTGGTATAATGGCAGCAGCTTTCTGTCTCAGCGTGTTTTTTTTTTAGGGAAGAGGAGAAACTCGAAGGTTAAAGAGGACGAGGTTACCATAAGTTGACCTGGGGCAAATATGATTAGATGAGAGGGGAGTGAGAGGGTTAAAACGTCTGACCAGACCCTCACTTTTCATCTAGATAGTCCAGAGGGGACTCAGCAACTTGCTTCCATCCACTAATTACAGTCGCACAATCGTGGAGCGAGAAGAAAAAACTGAAGAAGAAAAACAGCGGTAATTTATATTAATTATACATGAATGAGTATAATAGCCTGAAACGCCATGGCTTGACACGCTGTACATAACATGCAGTAAAATTGTCAGAGATGTGTGGGCTAGAGCCCTGCAATTGATCGATGCATACAGTGAAAGGCTGCCCTCTGTCCCGTTTCTTTTTCTCTTGCTCTATCTTGGTTTCTCTCTTGTGTGTGTGTGTGTGTCTCTGTGTCAAGCATGTGAGTAAGAGTCAATAAATTCTCATCAGCAAGCTTACGGTCTTTATGTCACAGCCAATGTGCTTGAGTACCCATCCAATGGCCTGCTCTAACGAGCAACAACCCGCTGATCTATACTGGCGGAAACGGCGCAGGAGAAAACAATGAGAGTGAATTAGATCCAATATGAGATGCATAAAATGAAGTGCTTTAATAACAGTTGGAGCAACACACGGGGCAAGCCCCGTGTCATATTTCATGACCCCCTTGAATCATGGAGGGAGAACTGCTCAGCCAAGACTGTGGAACAATAAAATACACAGACTAGCTCAAATGAATAGCGCATCCACACACTGGGATATGTACAAATAGCATACTGTGTATTAGAAGCTTTCAGCCATAGTCATAATTCTTATCAATTCATATGAAACATTATTGTCTCTTACTGAAAGCTGGTGGATATGTGTACTGACTGGGTGTGTGAATGGACTTTTCAGTTTATGACCCTCTGAAATGCAATATGCAGATGATTTAAAAACGGCCTTTTATGAATGACATGACCCAGTGAACCTGTAGGTCAGCCTGCTTTACGGACTACATTTTATATTCGCCACTGCTTTCAAATGGATGAAAACCAACCAAACAATCGACATGGCTCCACAAGGGCTGCACAGTTGTGCATGCGAGCATGTGTTGAAGAGGGCAGAATGGCGGAGGTATGGCCCGCGGCCGTCCTCACAACTCGACAGCATCGCGGCAGCTTGACGTGCTTTATGGCTGTGGTTGCCCTCACTGGACCCATTTATGGATTCCCATAGAACAGAGAATCATGGCTGCGCCATGAAAAAGCCAGCCAAAAACAACATCTCCACCATTGCACTTATGTCTGCCCTCTGCTATAATTCAGTGTATTTATGTTTCTTGAATGGGGGGAAAAAAGAGAAAAAAAACACATATTCATAGTAGACATAAGATTACTATATATTCTGATGTTAAATATTTTCAATATTTTGCTGTTGTTGATGGAGATAAATGTGTCAACACATGTGGCTGGTTTATTTGGTGTTGTTAGTATTTACAGTACTCTGAAGATTGTAGGATTGTTGTGGGAGAACCCTTGTCTTTGCGTTGGCATTGCCTTGCCTTTAGCAGACTCACACGATTTATTTCATACAATTGCTAGGATAGGATCTGTTGAAAGCACATTACCCAAGGGGGTTGTTAATGGAGGAAATAGTCTGGACATTTCCAGATTTCTCCCAAGCACCAGAGCTCATGTAAAATTCCTCTAGTGGAGGCATAGTGATTCAATCTGTATGTGAGCATTCAATGCTCAGTTATACTGTACAGACAGAGGTTTGGATTGTAGGTGGGGGGGGGGGGGTGCATACAGAAATACAATGTCAGCACATCTTTTTCATCTGTATTGATGATTTAAACACATCGTCTTGGTCTGCTTGGTGTTGTGTGGCTACATTTACGGAGCGAGAAGTCTCTCACACCTTCCAAAAAATATTACAGTTGTGCATGTGTATCCTGCTGCAGTGATCTTGTCATTATTCCAATTCTAGAGCCCAGTTAAATGACCTTCTTCACAGCATGAAACCCCAGCCAGCACCATGGTAACCACCAGACAATGCACAAGGTGGCAATTGTAATCAATTGATTTAGCTATGCAACTGTGAAAGGTGTTGCTTTCTATTGGTATTATAACAATTTCAGTGATAGAAAAGGCAATTTGATTAATAAGGAATAGTAGTTAGTAGTAGAATAGCTACTGCTCTATGCAGTACAATACAGAACACAGAAAATGTATCTCCCCACCCACCCAAATCCAGGCCTACATTAGATACTGCTTTGTTGCTGTGGCCAGAAAACGAACCATCTGGAGCTGCACAGCTAGGGCATTTCTGTCCACTCACCCCTTTCTTCCCCAACCCCCACCCCCAAATGGTCAGACCTTCAGCCCCCCGAAGACAACCTGCAGCTAGAAGCCTGCCGGCGCTTACTGGTTTGGCTGTTTCATGAGGGTTGTCGGTTACTGGGTTACCACTTGTTATTACGTTGTCAACACTAGCTTTTGGAGCTATAGCCGTGATGCAGGAGGAACAAATGGTCATCATTCATTTTCACCAAAGACGGTCAATTTTAGACGCATGGCCTGCTGGCCGTAAAGCTTTATGAGTGTTTCTTCTGGTGTTGTTCAACTCCTATTGCATCCCTCAGGGGTACACGTGTTTCTCTTTTGTGGCCGTGTTTAGTCTTGTTTTGCTCCGAAAATTCCTCTTGGTGCCCTCCGCTGTTTTACTACAGTATGTGGGGATGTCGTTTTTATCGAGGCCAAAGAATGAAAGGAAAGAAGCATTTTATTCTGTGGCATGCCGCTGAACCCTTGGCTCATTTCCTCTTCCCTCTGTTATCCAGTCTCTCTCTCTCTTCACTTTCTCTCCTGCCTCCTCACGGATTCCCCAACCACACCACAACGCTGTTAACAGACTTGGCCCTGACAGATTTACCGCCGTCCTCTTTCCATTGGCCGCCAGCGTGACAGCAGAGATTTAATGCTGACTTCTCATTGGCCAAGACCTGACAGGATAATTTATGGGCGCACTGTGATTTGATGCCTGCTGCCTTTGAAGTGAGTTACAGCTATGTCGCTTATAGGACACAGAAATGGTGTCAGGTTGCAATCGTAAAATCTTATCCCTGAAGGGAGGTGGCACTGGTGTATAATTGTCCTGACGTCATGAGAGAAAGAGAGAACAGCAAAGGAACAGAGAAACGGAGCGATAATGGGAAAAGAACAGATGATATATTCATGAGATAAGATGGATACGGTGAATGAAAAAATGTATATATGCGGTTACTTTCAGTGCTTATGCGCACTTATAGCTTGCACAGTAATTCTTTGTATTTGCATTTATCTCATATATCTTGCACCCTGTAACCATTTTTTAAAATATCCAAACCAATGGCAGCATAAACATGTTTGTTTAAAACGAAAACAAACAAACACATGTGCCATTAACACAGCTGTCTTTTGTATGTTGTCATCCCACACTTCTTGTGACCAGTGATCTTTCATTGCGGGTCATACCTTAAACGACCGAGAGTAAATCACTGTATCGCATAGCCGATCAACAGCAAACTGCCAAAGTCACTTTGGCATCTGTCTACTGTATCTGCTCATTGCAGCCTGCCGTTCTTCCAGCATCGTCATCTATCTACGGGCTATCGCTTCATCAGCCTGACAGTCTATCCTACAGAGATCAAGAAGAGCAAGAATGCATCCCTGTAATGGCCATGACCCATGGAAATCTCTAAGGGTAAATAGCAAGCCCCGTCTATCAACCTCAGTGAATTCATCCACCATTTCCCTTGGATATCAAATCTCGCTCATTACTCTTCCACTTCATACTCAGCGCAGTCTGCTCAAGTGGAAAATTGCTGGAGAATATGGCAGAGGAAAGCCCTGTTTTTTTGCACAGTCAAGTGGGATTGCACGATTCCGTGAGTGGCGGTCCGTGTGATTCAGTGGTTAACACTGCGTCCTCACAGCGCTGAATGACCCGTTCGAAGCCGGAATGCGACTTTGACTGGGGCCTTCCCGGAATGTTTGTATTCAAATGGGTTTCCTCCAGCCACAACTATTATATAAAGTAGGCTACATGCATGTTATGATAATACCACTAGCATTGCCCTTGACCAAAGGCACTGGCATTAGAACTAGCTTTGGTTACTGATCTCTAACCCAGCTGCCCACTTAGTAGCTATAGGAGGCGTGAATCCCCCTCAGGGATGGAAGATGAGTCTGAACGTGTTACCTTGAGGTTACATTAGTGTATAAAAACAGGTTTTTTTATATATTGAAAAAAAGAACATGACCCTCTGAACTCAAAGGAATTACAGAGCCCCAGAGCCGGATTGCTAGGGGAGATATGCACGCACACACACACACACCTGCACAGATAGTCAGCTAATGCAGTGTAATGCTTTGTGCACCTTTTTCAGATCGTGTCACAAGAACCCATAGGCCTATTTGTTAAATTGTGTGTTTTGTTTTATATATGCCTTCATGTTTCTAGTACTACTAGTAAATCACAGCATGCAAGACATTTCTGAATTCATACCAGAGGATAGCATCACTGAATCTTCTGTGTCTCTTTGTGGTCTCCTTATTACTCATGTACTAGTGAAATGGAACAGAATAAAAAATATGCACTGCACAAATTGCCAGTATACCACAGAGATCTGCGGAGATCGTCCAGTGCTTCAACTGCCAAGAAAATGTGGAATCGGTTAATGGTCCTATTTCAAGAGGACCATCACAATATTAGAGCACGCTTACTTATTATTCAATGTGCTTCTAAATGTATTATTACTAATGTTCTAATGGAATCCTTTAGTTTTGCTAAACTGATTATGATTATTATTATACCTATACCAGAATCCTTTTAATGGCTAAATATCTGAGCCAGGAATGGAAATTTAACTGATTACAAGTTATCAATTCTTTCCAATCTGATTACGAAAAACCAGTAACTGTAATCCATTACAGTTAACAGCTAAAATAGTGGAATCAGATTACAGGTATAAAAAAAAAAAAGATTACTTCTAGACTACTTTAAAATATAAAAGGTAAATTTGCAGAAGTAAAATGCATAAAACAATCAGATGTTCTCTTATTAACCTTTCATTAACATCAATGAATAATTTAAATAAAATCCTGCTTTAATCTGATTTGAGCAACATAAACGGCCACAAAAATAGAAAGATTCGACATGACAATGCAGTAAATTAATTTGGATGGCATTTCAAAGAACAATGTTTATGCATGAAGTAATCTAAAAGTAATCGGAGAATGTTACTAAATGTAGGTAATCCAAATATTACGTTACTGATTATATTTTTCGTCTAGTAACGAGTAACTAACTCTTGTTTACTTTACTTTTCACACTTGTATTTGTCTTTAATATTTCTATGCTCTTATTTTAGTCAAATGTTTTACATTATGTGTCTTTGTGTTTGTAATGTAAGATGTCCTTGAGTGTCTTGAAAGGCGTCCTCAAAAACGTATTTTTAACTGTGAGGGGCTGGGTGTGTGCATGTGTGTGTGTGGGGTGCGGGGGGGTTGGGGGGGGGGGGTAGTTTAAAACACTATATGAAAATATTACAACCAGGGTTGACTCACTCTTGGACCCATGTCTGTTCCACAGGGAGGCGGATTAGCCCCGTGTCTGTCCCAACATAGCTATAGATTATCTCTCTGGCGGTAGCCACTGCACGTTAATGTATCTGTCGAGCCTGTGCCTCCGTTGGAAAGTTATATTTTTTCCAGGGAGTCGGCGGGGTGCCGGGCTGTCTGTCCTGTCAAGAGGAATGTGAATGAATTTGAGGTGAAATATAGCATCTTTGCCAGGTGAGCCTGCACAACCGTGCTAGGGCTGCATGCAATACCTCCTAGTATCAGAACTTCAGCAGAGGAAATATGGCTCTTATATCCTCCCTGTTTTCCTTTACCCTCTATTTCCTGGTATTATTTCATGTTTAAGGACAACACATCATTATTAGCATACTATTGTACATTTACTTACCCATATTTAAAGTAAAAATGATATCTTGAGTACCGTATTAATGTGTGAATATTCATGATTTTGAACATGTAAGTAGGCCAAAGTAACACATTGCCATTCCCTTGTTACTCATCAGGTCCTGCCGCAGATACAAATCTCAGAGACTGTGTAATGCTTTGACTACTGGGAAAGGTATATGCAGGCTAATTAATCTTCTGGAGTTATGCTAATTGAGAGAGAATAGTGGCAGACCTGTGTGCATATGGGACAAATCCTAGCCTATCGCATAACCTTCCTCACCAGAGGATTCCTGAGGCATTTTGCATAGAGACACAATAGGCCCACGACACATAAAACGTATGGGGTGGTGCATTTTGTTTATTAATCACTTATCAGGGATTTTTTTTTACTCAAACATTGTACACTGGCTTTCATTATATACTAAATCTACTAGTTTGTTTAGTTTGGACACTGTCTGGTCCATGTGTGCAACTACATTTAAGTTGGCTGGCATTAGAGAAGACCCCCATTGCTCTTGTTTCCCAGGAGGGCACTTCATGCCCAGTTACATACTATGTTATGTCCTCTCTAATTGCACATTGCTAAGTTCTCATACTGGTGCCTCCTGGTTAAAACGTAGATCCGATAAATGGAATTCAGCTACATCCATAATTAGTTTGAGAGAGCTTGCAGCTAGTAGAATATTACAATATTTGGTAATCATTAATAAGTAATATTTTTTTTACAAGGTTTGATGACGACATGAGAAATATGGGGATTTCCTTATATTGCAAAATGATATCATGGGCAATTGTGACAAGGCAGATTTATGATTGGAAGTGAATTTGTGCTACCTTTACCACAGTTGGATCTACAAGCGAAAGCATTTCAAATAACTCCAGTTGATCTAATTCATTCATTACAAGTACGGCAATCCAAATCTAGTTTTTCTTTATTATTTATAAAATTGAAAAGTGAGTGAGACTGTTGAGAAAGATCTGCCCCATGCTGTCTACGATAGAACTGAAATATTAATGACGAGCTGCACCACCATGCTGATGGCTGTCGAGCACCTCAGACAGCTTAAATATCACTGCTAATTAACACAGAGGAGGGCTGTCACACGCGTGATGGATGATCGGCGAGCAGATCGCTGCTTTCAACCAGCCGACGATTCCTTTGTTAATCAAATCCTGAGATGAAAAGCTGCTCACACACCTCCGGGAGAGATAGCGGGAGCCATTGTTGGGAGGGTTTCAATCATTCGCCCTGAGCTGATGAGGTGTTTGATCAGGGGGCACCCGATTGTGTGTAGGAGAAGGGGATGGAATGGTTTGTTATATTTGTGAAGCGCTGGACCAATCAAATGTTTACAGAGCTCTGTGTACTGTGCAGTCAGCAGAAATATACAGATAGCCAGGGGAAATGTTTCGTTTGGACCACCTCTTCTATTATGCTTTCCACTGACATGAGCGGTGTGTAAAAATGTGAATTGGCTCTATCAATCTAGCACAAAGATCTACTCCCTGAAAAAGTGAGGACAGCGTTTGATAAGATGCACACTCCCTCACTGCAGCGACCACACAATCAGTCCTAGACGATTTTAGCACTGCTTGTATTATAGGATGAAGTGGGTTCTCCCTTTCTCTGATCTCCTTCCCATCTCCCTCACTTAAGGCGGTCCAGTGTTAAGTGCTGGGGGGGGAGTGGGGGTGCATGAGTACTGTAAATCAGAACAGAGAGGGAGGAGATGTCTCCCATGGGGCCAGGCACACACTCCCAGCAGAATTCAGGCTGATATCATCCTGATGCTTTAATTAAAGTACTGCTCAATAGCAAAAGAGAAGATGCTTGAGGATGAGCTCTTTCTGCCATATACACACTATGCCAAGGCACGCGCATGTGCAATGATGGCATTATTGGAATTATGGAGGTGTTTGCTGTTGAAACATGATCACGTCATAGCTTCTTAAATACAACTATTTCTGTATTTATGCACTTAACACAGCTAGACCTTATTCCCATTCTTGTATTGTTTGCACAGATGAATAGCGTCTCAAAATTAATTTATTTCAACACGTCTTTTATTCCACAGGGAAGGCTTGTGAAACTTTATATACTTATATAATACTTTATCCCTAACAGCTGCCAACTGAAGTGAAACTGGATGTCCAAATAAAAGTCGCAATTTGTGTTGACTATGTGTCCTAGTTATTGTTTGCATTATTGGTTAAGCCCTGTTTGAGTGAGGGCAACATACAATCTTGGTCATCTATGGTTGTAGACTACATTTCCATTCCAGATGTTATCAATGATTAATTCCTGGACGTGTCTGCATAATGACCCTTGGTCTTTTGTCTCTACTGCAACCTAGACTACTTCACACCAAAAAGATCTAATGCCATTTTGCGTAGGCCCAGTGAGCCTAAAGGATATACCTCGCTGTCACAAACGATGCTTCATGTAAGCCACCAGAAGACTTACGTAATATATGTATTCATAATGTGATGCAATAAGGTACTTGGTTTATCTCATGTTAATTGAAAAAATTTAATAAAATAATTCCAAATATTAACTAAACTAAAACTGGCCCTCACATATCGAAATCCAGCCTGTTACATGGCCATGAGTGCCATCTGCTGCATAGATCAGTGCATTACAATTTTAGAAAATGTATGGACAACCCCAAAACAATGTTTGAGAACCTGCTGCTTGAGACATTTGTCCAAATCCTTTTAGGCAAACTATTGCATATATACAATGTGTAGTGAGAGAGACATTTCTTGCCTGATACTTCAATGCCATGTTGCTACATATTGTGATAGCCTTTCAAAATAACATGTAACAAAATATATGAATTTAGAATACACCGTATATTGTTTTTAAATCTACTGCAAATTCATATGACAAACTTGTTTATTTTTTTATTTCTTTAAATAACACCTTTATTTAAGCTTGAGAGCCTAACTCTTCATGTATTACATAATACTTGCTTAGAGTGGAACTCAATCTATGAAATTGAAACAATACAATTGATTCTTCACTAATTTCTATTTATTTATATATGTATATAAATAAAAATGTTTA
>JAODVN010048710.1:0-10478 GCA_025434125.1 Chologaster cornuta
GATGAACCATCTGGTTGTTTTTGCTGTCGGCAATCCTAAACCACGACGCTAATTGTAAAGTTCAGTTGCTACTCGGACACATCCAAAAGGATTCCTAGGTTTTCCAGACTGATTTTCACGGCAAAATTAAGCTTGCGAGATCCGGATTGTCTCACGAGGCTAGCAGGAGGCAATGTCTGTTTACACTTGTCAATGGAGTGTGGCCAGAACATAATCACAAATGTACTTGTGTGTCTGGTTATACCAGGCTAGAAATATTATGCATTTCATCCAGTAGAGCAGCCTAAATGCCAACATAATGGTGCAAACTTTATCAAGTTTTAAAGCAAATGAATATGGGCTTTCCTGGTTCAGTAAGAGAACATTCAGATCCCACAATAATGCTTTCTAAACAGTGTTAACTGGTTACACCATCTCCTGCCCTGGAAGCAGCTGTGACATTTCAACTCTGCTTTGCAGGCACTACTGGGCTTTCAGGGTAGAATCTCCTTCCTATCTGGTGAAGGTGGGCGTGGCTTCCGACTCCAAGATGCTGGAATGGTTCCACAACCCAAGGGACACAAGCAGCCCAAGGTGCAGCATACATATGTGACTCATTGAGAGCGCATGCGCGTACACACACACACACACACACAGAGGACGCAGGGGATAAGTGTGGCTGAGTCACGTCTAATCCTGTGACGTAGAGCCAGCAATAAAACCTGTAAATGGCTTTCACCACCATCAAAGCCTCCCTCTGCCATTGGATAATCTCGTGTAAGAGCACATTATTTGTGTAGGTAACAGTGTTATTCTTTTGTAATGGCATCAGGTAAAGCATGGCAGACATTCAGCCAACAATGTAATGCAATCCATATTTCTACCTAGAATTCCTGGCCTACATGAACGTCGTAATGAATGCGTGGCTGACTGTCCACGCTTAAAGGCAGGGTTGGTCCTCAAACGCTTGATAACTTTGAGGTAAAATCTAAACGGTATCCCTTCGCAGCATCGCCTCACACTGAAACGTGTTGGAAAGCAAAGCGTAGTGTGACGGCTCTGTTGCGGGCGGTGTTCGCCACTTTGCTTTGGCTCCTATTTATGGAGCCAGGGTAGTGCAGGAGTATAAGATTATACCGTTCCTGCACATGTGCAGGAACAGTAAGATGATAAAATGCGAGGAGGTTTTCTGGTGAATCTGACCGTATTATCTTGCAATTAGCTGACAATAATGTAAACTTGTAATGGTATGTCTCATTTGGTCCTTTAAATGTATTTCAGCATAAATGCAGCTGTGGTGTGACTTCTCAGTACTCCTGTGCAAACTGAGATCACCGGACCCCGGCTGTATTGTTTTACATCTTTTATTTGTACACGATCGCAGGTACGACCACGACAGCGGTCACGACAGCGGCAGCGAGGACGCGTGCTACGACCTCTCGCAGCCGTTCACGCTCGTCACAATGGGCATGGGCAAGCTCTTCATCCCCAAGGCCGCCGCCTTCTCCGCGGCGACCGTCGAGCCCGGCGGCCGCGTGCTGCCCATGCCGCGGCGCGTGGGCGTGTGCCTGGACTACGACGCAGGCCGGGTGTACTTCTACGACGGCGACACCATGCGCTGCCTGTACGAGAGGGCGGTGGACTGCTCCGGCGTCATGTACCCGGCCTTCGGCCTCATGGGAGGCGGGGCGGTGCAGCTGGAGGAGTTCACGGCCAGGAGGCTGGCATTCTAGCGGCGCTGCCCTCCCTGTCCTGGTGAGACTGGCTGCTTCAGGCAGTCCCCCAGGCCTCTATGAGAATGTATGGATGGGCTCCCGCTGTGCGAGTGTGTTGGCATGCACAGTGCATGATGGACAAAAGCCAAGTGTGACACATGACTATGGAGGGCGGTCCTGTGCTTTATGTACTGTATATTAAGGGTCTGTAAACCAAAGTCTCTTTTAACCGCATGTGACAATGTTTTCCATTTTTTAACTGACAGCTGTTGTTGAGGTACGAGTGGGCTCTATGGGCTGTTCGACATGGTTTTACTATAATTACTACAGAAAAGGCGGTCTATTTCAGTTTTTTTTTTCTTCTACTTGCCAGGTTGACGCTAATGGGCAACTGTGCTCTGTGGGACATACATTAATGTTAGTGGATGTCACTTTAAATGTTTAACCTTTTTTGAGTGTTTCTGCATAGCTGCACAGGTCCAGTGGTAATCACCTTAGGACCGTCTTTCAACATACTTTGATGCTAGTGCCTTTTTTATTTAAAATTGTTTTTTTTGGGGGGGTCCTCTTTGTCTAGCTCTAGCATGTTTCTGTCCACATACAGGTGTAATACACTAATCACTATTATACTTAATGTGAGCTTTAGTTTTTAACACGATCACATTATATTCATTAACTTTTCACATAATGTGTCTGCTGTTTTTGCACATAAGGATACATGCATGTTACTATGACAAGTATTCCTAATCACTACCTAGTTTCTATTTGAATGGAACATAGTCTGTCTCTCACCCTCACCAATGGTGTATGTTGTTATGGCATAGTTTGTTCATTGCACAGTCCCAAATCAAACTATATTATGTATGTTTTCATCACTGACACTGTAGCATCAATTGTAAGTTTTTTTTATTTTCTCAGTACAACCATTAGCTCTCTTATGCAAAACAAATGGTGCTGTTGCCTGGCTAACCACAAATATAAACTTAAATTGGTTTAGGTTCTCGCATCTTTTTTTCCTTCTATTAGTAGTCTAGGAGACATGTGACTGAGTCCCACCTTATGTAAGATAGGCTTTTGTTAAATTAGCTCAGATGTTTATACAGGTTCTGTTCTATTAATAGGTTTCTTACGGTGTCTCTGCATTTACATTAGTGCATCTTCTTTTTTAGAGGGATAAGGTGTGTCTGTGTTCTCTCAGGGTTCTAGCCCTGGATTTGGCCTATACCTACCTCTTATTGATCCTGGGAAACCTTAACTACTGCGCTGTTTCCTCAAACAACCTTTTTGTTTTGCAGCTTGTAGCTATTTGAGAATTTGTTTGACTAGATGTCAAATTTTTATCATTTTTTCCATGTACATAAGTATACTGTCTTTGTTGAAATAAAATTGCTTTTAAGTACAGTCACACTGTTAACTTTATTTGCTGTGGAGTGTGTGGAAACCTCCAGTGTTTTAAGTAGGTTTAACAATCATTATCTTGGTAGCAAGTAAACTAACATTTCTCCTGGTTGTCGTTTGAATCTATTTCAATATCTAGAAGTTGATCATTTATTTTATTAGTAATACATGTTTGTTCTTTGGAAACCGTACTTTGTGTCGCTAAACTGAATAGTTCAATTGTTTTGCTGAAAACATTATGGTGTTTTGGGATTAAATGCACTTATTAATTGAAATTGAGATCCCAAAACTGAGACGTGAGCCTCACTTTACCCATATCCCTATTGTGACTTTTTTTTTCTTTCTATTTTTTTTACTCTATGCACTTAAGGATTTGCAGGACATGTTCAAAGTCTTATTTCCATCACAGAATGTCTAGCTGTTTTTATAGAACAAATGGATGGCCTTGTTTCATTGATTTGCTTCACTTGAGATTACAGCATCTGAATCGCAACTATCCTATAGTTAACAAACACAAACAAAGGTATGCTAGTTGTGCTTTTATCATTTTAAAAACCACATTCTGCAGGCTGGCTCCTAATGACACACTGAATATGTAGCATATCTGAAAGTGTTTGGGTCTGGGTAATATGATAGTGTGCAATATTAGTTCTCTGGGGAGGCTGAACTATACAAACGGCAGATGTGTGTACAGTTACATGCATTGTATTTCTTAATTAATTGTCCAAGTGAGTTTAACAGTTGTAATGTCTGGTAATAAACTAATGTAAACTTTAATGTAATAAACGAACAATGTAGTTGGTCACTTATGAGGGTGTGTTTATATGTGTTGTGGTTTCTGGTAAGTCAAATGGAAATTATAAGTAGGCCCGTTTTAGGGCTAATTGTGTTTGAAGCTTCTAGCAAATAAGAGGTTTCCTTGTTTTTCAAATTAAGTTTACTTAAGTTAAGTTTACTGACAAAATGGGCAAATTCTATTTTTACACTTAATATCTTGCAAAAAACGTCATAGCTTGCCCACCAAATTAGACGTATTGGCTGCAGATGCACATAAATGTCCTAAATATTTAAACAAATAAATAATCCCGAGGTACCGAGCCTATAACTATGATTTCATGTATTTGTTGGTGTATTATGGAAGTTTAAAACTGTCAATATGTACAGTAGGCAATATGGCTAAAAAAGGTTAGTATTTGCAGTATTGTGCTTCATATAGTATTCAGTGGCCGCACATCTGGCATGGCAAGTCATCAAATATATTTTGTGACTTAGTTGCTGCAACACACTACGTTATCTAGCTGTGCCACCCACTCACCTGTGTGTCATAGTATTGTGCTGGGTGCTGAGATGATGGGAGGAGAGCAGGGCACGTCACCGTGCACGGTGCACGTCACTGTGCACTGTGCACACTCGTAGGCTAGCCTGTTTGCAGCGCAACGCGGAAGAGGGGAAGAAGGAAGACATTCCACGTCACTGAGGTGTAATATCGGCGTCAGTTTAGCATATTGGTGCTACTGCGCATTTTGCTATGGTTGTAAATGTTCCACATTGTCAAATTGAAGAATAAACAGTTGTATGATCGCAAACCAAATAAAGCAAGCTATTTCTCTCCGGGACGGCCCTGGGATTCTGCTGAAGGTAGGCTTCTTGTTTCGCTAGCCAGCACAGCTGAACACACCGGCGATTGTCGGCTGTTTTGTCCATACGCCGGTGACCTTTTATTTCTTCAGCTCATGCGAAAAGGACGATCGTTTTGTGATTTCTAGCATTTCGCACTCCTGCACACTATACTAAAATGACATATGCACTAAAGCTGACCATATTACGAATATGTGAGCTTCTGATGTGCAAGGATGGATTTAAGGTCGTTTGTACTGCTTAACGTTGTTGACGTTTCGTTTTGACAGGTCGCGTCACTAGCTAGCTCGTAGAGAAGAAATGCATTCATAACCAATGCATCGGACGACTATAATATTCTAGTATTTCTACTCATTCATGTTTTAGCAAATGATACAGTTACAAAACAGAGCTAGGCCTGTTACACAGTTGTGTGGATTATGCTTTGGCGTTTTGTAATGGTGTGTGTCAGTCATTAACGATTAGTCTACTGTGTTTTACAGATCTTACATTTAATATTGTATGAACAGAGCTGCAGTAAGCCTGTTAACCTGTTGTGCAATGTATAGGGATATAATGTTTGGCGTTTTGTAATTCTGTGACTCAGTCAGTACTGTGATTTACAGATCAAACAGTTGACATGTAATTAAACTACAATCAGTGAAACAGGCACACCTTGTGAAGCTCTGTTGATATTATGCGTTTCTTTATTAAGCCTCGCTTATCTTAAAATGCATTGCTGCATGGTAGTACAACTTTCAGCTTTTTATATTGGGACAGTAAAGTGATTGTCCATATAATGGCACTTGAATGACAAAAATGTGGGGGTTCTAATCATGACTCATATATTACTACACATATTTAATTAATAGCCTAAACCTAATGCATGCTACTACTGTGAAATCATTATAAGACACTTAGATTATGTTATAGGCATGATTTTAAAATCATTGAAGTTATTCAATGAGTCATAATTACTGGTTGGCCTGGCACTACTAAGGTTCAGCAGTACAGGTTTTAGGGTGTGAATGAATGTGTAATAGCACACCTAGCAAGAACCCTCCCATACAGAAACCCCCAACACATACACGCACACCCAATGCTGTAGCCGTCTGTAATGTTTGTGTGAAAGTTGACCTGTCTCCTATATTACCAAGTTATTATATAGCCTAGGGGGCTAGGCCTAACTGCTGCTGATTCAGATTACATCCTAACAATCGACACCGCACTACATCAAAAAATATAATCTCATGAACATTACATTTGCAATTAGACACTTTGACATGGTATTTGTTAATCATTATAAAATTGTGGAGTGATTTTATGATAAGTCTACAATACACTTGCATTTTATTGTGAACTAGAGGAAGCTGTTATCGTCCTATAGAGGTGGAATTGTAACTAGACACCCATCCTTTGATGGGCATTGTGCATATTTATTGGATATGTACAAAACATATATGGTATAGCGTCTGACTACAGAGAAGGAGGAAGTAGTGTGAAAGTGTCCTAAAAAGGCTACTTCCCCTTTTACATACAAAGGTATATTGGTTTCATGATGTAGATTGCGTTGACAGTAAATGTAGTTTTGTGTAGGCTACATGAATCATATAATTTAGCCTGTTTCCTAACATGATCAGATTTCCTGTCTGGGAGTTTAGTCTTTATACTGTGGGCCAGTCATAGCATACCTATGGATTAGAACAGTGAGAGCTAAAATTCTGCTTTCTGCCCAGTAATACTGCGGGTGTAATGTTTAACACTCTGGACTCTGAATCCACCGATCTGAGTTCAAATCTCGGAGGGAACTCCTTTTTTTGTTAAGAAACTGATGGTAAACCACAAGCTGTCAATGGAATTATACTCTGTTGCGATGTCCTGTGAATAACAAAACATAGTACTGACATTCTGGTTAAGACCTATTCCAAGGTGTCGTTCTGGTTTTTGGGAGGTTTTCCTCGTGGGTTTCAACCTGGCATTTTGATGATGGACTATGCAGGACTGTACTACTTAAATAATTACATAACATAACATAACATAAAAGCATATACCTCAAAGTTCAGCATTTTATTATGTCGCCAATTAAACGCTAACGTTTTGGCCTGGTGGTCTTTTCCATAGAACAAATCGTATACTGATGTTGATATGCTACCTTTTTTGCCTTTTGGGGTAACTAAAATGGGAACTTTTGTACTTTTGCACCATAAATGAAAATTGGAAAGGGCATTCTTTTATAGATGTAATAATCTTTAACCTTTTTATACAGTATCTGTCCACTAATTGTCTCTCCTTTTATACAGGCCTGTCCAGCCTCATTTCAGATAAAGGTGACCAGCAGTGGGTCAAACCTTATGAAGCTCATGACTGTAATCACATGTAATCTCTAATGTTCTCCATTGCATTCAGACTGATCTGAACACCTTTCCCCTATGACGTCAACCCTTACAGTACAATTACAGTCTGCTGTTCGCTAATAAATGTTAGACCTGTTTGTTGTTGTAGAGAGGCTACAATGACAAAAAACAAACCATAACATCTTAAAGATTGTGTAAAGCAAATAAAACTTGGAAATGCTTTACATATGTTATATATCCATTCCTTTAAACATGTGAAAACCCTGATAACTATGTAGTGTTGTATTGTAGAGTTAGACCATTAAACTGTATTTTTCATAATTTCTCTGTTCATGATGTTTTGGAAGGGCCAGAAATGAGGAACTAGATATGTAGATGGTCTGCTTTCCTATTCCCATAACACCACGAGGATATAAAAGTGTAGAGAATGTTTGAATCAGCTCAGTATTGGTCCTGCTCCAATGCAAGTTATTAGCCTACTAAATTGACTGTTCTTTAACAGCCTACAATTCCATAGCTAAATCACTTACTGTCATTCAACAGCCTACAGTGATAGCTATGCCTTCATTGCAGAAATAAGCACACAATGTGGTTGTGTCAATGTACATTATTTGAAAGCTACTGGTTTAGTACCCTAGCCTACCTGCTAACACCCGACTGCCAATACCAGTCGGCCACCGCGTGTTGAAATTACCATCCAAATAATCAAACTGTCTTAATGTAGTCCAATCTGCTTTCCAAAAGAAAATATCCAATTCTTCTAGATTAGATTTATTTGACAAGAGCAGAAGAATTTCACGACATCTGTAGGTGTAATGTAAAAAAGTTATCTGCTAAAAAGCTGCAATCGCGCAACCAGTTACCGTTGCCTCAAGATAACAATGTGCCACCAATGTGCTAGACCACACCTCATGTTTAGACCATGCATTTGCTATTTAGACAACGTGGGCACTGGATGGGGAAAATGACAACTGCGTGTTGCATTCCCGCTTTGCACCACTTTGCGCCAGGTGTAAGATATGGGCCCCTTATCTTGTATTTCCAATTTAATGTTGGTGCAAGAATCAGTCTGAACTTGAACCCTGAAGTCAAAAGCATTTGACATAATTTGCTGCTAATACATTTCAATCAAACTTCCTTACATACAATTGGACTACCTATCTCATCCAATCAGATTGTTAAAAATCAGCCAGAGCGGCAGTGGAGACCGGAATGTACTACGTGGTATGTGGACACGGATGTTGTCTTCTTAAGAAAAATTTTAACTAGCCGCCGATTGGTTGGTTGTTTTCTGAAGGGATGACAAACTTTTACTTTTACACTGAGGGAATCCAGACTGATTCCGACTTGCTGCGAAATAAAATAGAATTTTATAATGCTCATGTTTTTCATTTCTGTATTTTCTTGTGGAAAGCACGATTGTGCATGTAATTCCTCTCTGTAAAGCACTTTGAGCTGCATTTATTGTGTGAAAAGTGCTATAAAACTCAAGTTTATTGAATGAATGAACATGAAGGCACAGGGAATAATGGTATCGGCTCCTCCATTGTGTGATGGCGTGTTATTCAAGGACCAGACGTAACAACCAATGTCTTGTGTGTGTGTGTGTGTCCCAGGCCAGGCTTGCCACCCCAGCCACTAGATGGGTGAGTCGTGCCCACGCCGCTCCACGCTGGTGTCCCGGCTGCCCATCTTCCGGCGCAGCAGCAGCAAGAAGCAGGACTCCCTTCCGTCATCGCCGTCGTCGGGCGGCGGGGGCGTCGCCGGCGGAAACTGCATCCACACCTCATCTCCATCCAGCACCAACTCCAGCTCCGGCAGCACGGGGAAGAGGCGGAGCCTGTTCCGCACGCCTTCGCTCGGCTTCTCGGCCAAGCGGAACAGCGAGCCGCGCGTCCCGCCCGCCGCCGTCGACGCCGTCGACGCCGTCAACGCCGTCAACGCGAACGCTAACCTCACGCCACCACTGACAACGCAGCCCAGCCTGGACGCCAACGGCAACAGGCAGGAGACAGCGACCGCCGCGTCCCTCGAAGGCGGCGGCGGGCGCTCCAAGTCCCGCCACTCGTTCGGGTTCGGCAGCCACAGGCAAAAGAAGATCTCGCGTTCGCAGACGGAGGACTCGGTCAAGCCGCCGCCATCTTCCTCGTCCTCGGCGACCAATCGCAACGTGTTCATCAACTGCATCAGCAGCTCGGGGACCAACGAGGGCGACGATTCCGGTTTCCTTGACGACTACAGCAGCAGCAACAGCAACAAAAAGCGCCCGTCGCGGCAGAAGAAGCAGCTACTGCCCAAGTCCTTCTCGGCGCACCACCGCTTCTCCCGGACCTCGGACCACCGCCGACCTCCCGAGGTGAATTTGCAGCCCCCAGTCTCGGCCGCAAGCCCGCCGGTTCCGGGGGGCCTCACCCCGGGGTCGTGGCCCGGGGAGCTGGTCGGCGCCGGGGGCGAGAGCTCCCTGCAGTCCCCCATGATATCGGAGGACCGCACCACGGCCATCACCCCTTCAGAATTTGTCCCCATCACAGAGGACTCCGTGTCCGAGGTGGACGCCCTGCCGGCCCCCAGTCCCGCATCAGGTGTCTCCCCAGGAGACGCCTCTGTACCCGGACAGGGTGCTGACCCCGTCGCTCCGGATCCCCCTGCTGATCCAGAGGTCTTGCCCACTGCTGTCTCTACCTCCCAGGTTGTCTGCTTCTTCTGTGTTCTTGCCACTCCTACACCACCTGTGGGTCTTTTTGCTTTTCTTTAAGCAGCGGCAGGGTGGATTACTGTCATCCTAATCAGCCTTATCTCAAACACCTGTCTGGCCTTTACAGGCCCTGAGAGGGGGTCTGATAATAAGATGAAAAACTGTTTCCCAGGTGATATACGCTACCCGCTGTGGAAACGTTTCCCTTGTTTTTGCACTGTAGGTTACTTACAAATAGCTATTGAGCACTTTATGAATGTGTCTCATGATATTGCGCAGTCCAAAGGTCATTGTAAATGCCAACCACTTACAATGTTTTAAGAAAAAGATGATCAAAATAACTCCCTGTTCCCTCCTGGCGTTTGAGGCTGTTTGCGCTTGTGTTTACTTGCTGTCGAACCAAAACCATGCAACCCTGGTCAAAACTGACGCGTACATCTTCAGCTACAGTTAATGCTTATTTGTTTAAAGTGTATTATTTCCATTGGTTCCTCTTGTCTGTTCTACCACGAATGATTCATGAATAAGCATTTGTTTTTATAAAACTTTACACAAAGTAATCTCAAATACCCATCAGAGTTCATAAGGCTTCTTCCCTCTTTACCATAAAATATATTATCATAATTACATTTTAATAAATACTGTTACAATATAATATACTATCAATACTAAATTTCAGTCTTCTTGGACTTCCCCCAGAAATGTTTCATTCTCCTTACC
>JAODVN010048819.1:0-10476 GCA_025434125.1 Chologaster cornuta
TCTGACTTCGGTATTACTGCCAGTATACCATATTCTTATGAGTAATATGGGCCCGCTTTTAACTTCCTCAGGCCATTTTAAGAGATATGAGTTACCTCTGAGTGCTGTTTAGTCTTCCATTGTGCAACCTACCAGACCCAACCATTGAAGTACACCTTGACCTGTCACTTATAGCTTATGTATAAGCACACAAAGATGAGGGCAAGTGTCCGTTGTTTTTTAACTAGTTCATCCATTGACAGTTACTTTCTGCTAAATCCCAGTTGCGAATAAATAATTTACTGCAAGAGAATTGTCTATACATCTATTGGTCTTATCCCAGCTAAATGGTATATAAATGAGTGCTGATCTTAAAACAAAATCTGCAACAGATCTGATAATGGAAATTAAAAAATGTCACAAAAACATATGTTCTACACAAAGGGCCAGTTTCACATACAAGTGAAAGCGTCCGTCCAAACGCAGCATGTCCGATATGCTCCAACACCCACTAGGATTCAGAACATTCTCCATAAATGCCTGGCTCCCTGCTAAAAAACAGGTCGATAGGAGGGGTGTTTGAATTGTCAAAGTATATCTCATTGCATTTATGTGGCGCACACACCAGAACAAAACGTATTAAATATATTATAATGATGAAATTATGGTACAGCCTTTTGCAAATGCATCAGAGTTTTGGATAAGCAGCAAAGGTGGGGGTCTTTATGACTTTGGAGCAGTCATCAAGCCTTTACATCATGCACACGCACACCACTGAACAATCTTGGCTCATGCCTAAAGGATTGCCTGATATTTTGGTTACAAATTAAAATAAATCATAAGGATGACTGCTGAGTCAGCACAACATACTGCCAATTGGGGCTGTGAACATTTGGTCAATGATTAATGATGTGGCTTAGAAGCTTCGTCAATTTATGGCAGAACTTTCTAAATAAATACACTGTACCTGACTCTACATATTTACACACACACACACACAGAACACTGAAGGGATTGAATTATCCATATCGGGTTTGACCCTGTTGTAGGATGTAAATGGTAGGCATTTACAGTAACTAAATCACATTACAAACCAGAAGAAAACGTTCTTGTTAATACATCTCTATGTAGTTGAGGGAGAGTGGGATGATAAACAGGGTATGGGTAGGTTATGTTGAGACACTGCAAAACTATAGAAAACACAAACATGCTCTCGCCCACAATTTTATTGACAACAGCTGTACTGCAATCTAAACCAGGACAGCAATGAAACTACAGAGAATGATGGAGTTGTAGAAATGTTTAGCATGGGCCTTGGCCCATGTGTGTAATTTTTTAATTACACTCCAAGCCAGAAACAAGGAGACATATTGCATTTAAAAAGGTCTGGGTCTCAGTTTTCCACCAGTAACAGGATTTCATAGTTCAGAGAAGTCAGCAAGGTCAAAGCATTTTCAGCTCAAACTCAAAAATTCGTTTTAATGAATGTTAAGTTAAATTATTTATATGGCCTTTATGACAAAAAACCTGTGTTTTACTGAATATCGAAATGTTTTAATTGAAATGTAGTTATTGCATATCAAGTTGTAACCATGTGTTACAGCAGCGGCGGTCATGTTTCTGTGTGTGCGCGCGTGCACCCACACGCATATAGGGATGATTTAGGGTCGGGATACAGCAAGAAAAGAGCTTTTATTATATTTCAGAATGACAAATAGTTACGGACATTACTTTTCTGTTTCAGTTTCAATACACAAGCAATTTGTATGGACAATCGTTAGATAGATTAAACAAAAAATAATTTGTACACTTAAACTTTACAATACATACTGTAGCTTCTTGAGGGCTAAAGCAATATGCAGGAAGATATTGCTATTGATATAGTACAGCTAATTACAGTTTACTGGGGGGGGGGGGAAGCACTAAATAAGTTATAAGTATCAATTACATATACAGAATAGCCAACCATTTCATATATGTAATTAAACATTTACTTTTTTTTTAAACTGCAAAAACAAATTGGAAGTGAATATGCGGAACATGTTAATTTGCAAAGAATTATTAACATTTGTACATAAACTTGGCATTGGGAACTTAATACTACGGTAAAGTAGAATACCAGCATAACCTCAAATCCTTTACAATACCTGACAAAAATGTCCTTTTAAGACTTCTAAATCAAATGTATCCAATTCTGCCTATAAAACAGCTAGATTTACCTTCTTAAGTGCATTTACAGTGTCAGCTTGTTTCATTCTTTACAAAAACATGTTCAAGGTGGGGTCTTATTTCAAACGAAACCCCATTTTATCTAACCCAGAGCACCACTTTGATTGAAGAGAAAAAAGGCATCTCCACAAAAGAAAACACCAGCTAAATCCAACACTTGTTGATATTTCTAACTTTAAAACTCCAAATCCAGGCAGTAATACTTCAATAGTCCTTTACCTTTAAAATACACACCAATAAACTGTGTAAAGGTACATTTAAAAAGTGCATAAACAGAGGGAAATAAAACTGATCTGGCTAATTTGTGGTTTGATGAATCTAAATTATTAATTAAATAATATACTAATTTAAAGTTAATTTTAAAATACAATTCTTGTTTAAGATAGATTCAATGTATTTTAAAATGTAATGGGGAATACAGTAGCAGATATTTTGCAGACATTAAGAACAAATGCTGATTTGGACGCAAAACAGCATTGTTTGAAATGAGGACGCGCCCCACCCTTTTCATGTGTTGGGGGGCTGCTACTGTATATGCACACAGCGGGACAAATTGTCCAAGTGTCCCTTTAATCCATTTTACTTAAATAGGTGTGGACTACCTTTACTTAAAATTAAAAAAAAACACAGAGTTTAAACCTACAAATCAAATGACTTGTGCGTAAGATAAAATGCACACCATAAAACAAGTGTCTTCAGAACATCTGGGTTCTTTCTTGTCTTCTCTACAGATCATGTTCAATATGTGTGGGGAGGAGAATTTTGCTTCCATAGCAAGAGAGATCAGCTTTCTGGGTGCCTGTGGTTTCATATCTTAACTGCAAATGTAGGGAAATCTAATTCTGAGTTAAATATTTATTACACAAACACTCACATGGATGTTAAGAGGGTGTTCTCTACTGCTTTAGTAATTTATTACACCAATCTCTAAGATGTGGTCATGTTAAAAAAATTAAAGACTTGTTACACCTTCGCCAAACAAGCATCAGTCACAAGGGTCTGGATACATGAAACTAGATTTTCATTCAAAATGATAAAGGCATCCATGCTTTAATACAGATAAGATGTTCTCCCATCCAATACTACATTAAAATAGAGATTTGATTTGAAAACAAATATCGAGACGGACATGCAAGACCTGCTGTGAAACTCAACATAGTCTAATATAAAGCTGTTGAAACTGTTCCTACTTAGGAGTGAGAAATTGGCTTGAAAACAACGCTGGAACAATCAAAAGCAAAATACATTTTACAAATAAAGTCACAGGAAGTAAGAGTATGTGATTTTGTAAATTAACATGATATAAAATAAGATATTTAAATCATAGGATAACCAGTTATATATTTATATATTTAGTTTGCCTAATGCATTCAGTTGATAAAAGTCCAACCTTTTACTGAATTTTTACTGTGAATGAATGATGGAAATAAAATCTGGGAATGATAAAAAATGTAAGTTAAAATACAAATAAAACATTTGCTTTGGCCAGGATTTATTTAAGAGATCCTTCTCTCTCAATGAACTTGAAGCACTTATAAAACAGAAAATTAATTGACAACCAGTCTTTCTTTAGAAAAAACGTCCAACCTATAAAAGAGTGTGCTATCTTCCATGTAAAGGCAGTTTTAAAGACCTCAGGGAATGTTATATGACTGGATGCCATCTTGCAGGGTGAGTTGAGAAGGCCTCTTATATCTGGGTGTCCTCAACGCCGTAAACATTTGAAAAAAGGAAGAATGCGTCACGACAAGACAGAAAGACAGAAGCTGAATATCGTTTTTAAAGTGTAAACTCCATTCATCTGCTGTCCGCATCCCAAGCTTCAACAAGTGCAAGACAGGACCTTGTGCAGCGGCATCTTGTCTGGTCATTCAGTCCTTGGCTACTTACGAGAATTTACTGACATATCAGATACAACCTGTGCGTCAATCCACCAATCTAATTTGGCCACCTAGGATTATGACGTTATGTCACTCTGTGCTGCGACCAGTCGCGCTTCGTTCACCAGTCGCCGGGCGTGCCTGTCGTTCCTTACCCCTGCCTCCCAAACGTTACTCTCCGTCAGCGAGGTCACGCGGCTGAGAGTGTCATACCCCGCGGCTGCCAGTGATGCAGCGTACATGGGCAGGCCGATTGAGACGAGCCAATCAGAGACAGTGTTGACATTAACCGTGGACAGAGACTTCCTGCACATTTCCGTTAAACCTCCGGAAGGAATCTGGGGAATGAGAGGTAAACAATCATTTACTCATTAAATGTTTTTAAATGCAGTCTTCTTAGCCTTGTTCAATGTACAATCATTGATTTAGTTTCATTGGTATGGTATTGCTACACTTCACTATTAACGTAAAATAACCTAAACAACAATATAAAACTATGCTTCTGGCTGTAGGGTGGGGGTGTAGAGAGTAGTGTTTCAAACCAAAACGAGGCTTTTGACAGGGGAATGTTCAGAAGAGCGTCTCTTCAGGTGACGGGGTTTACACTTACAGCCATGCGGTGTTGTTTGCGGAGCTCTTTGACACGCAGCTGGTCCAGGTTGGAGGCCACCTCTTTTAAAGGCTGCTTCAGGTCTTCAGAGTATCGCTGGACCAGAGACTGGGGAACACCATAGCGCCCATGCTAGAGGGTTGGAAACAGAACAGGGCGTGGTAACTCTTAATGTCAACACCCAAATGGAAGCATGGAGGCGCTTATCCCACTTTGTGAGGTTGTTAGATGGAGGTTACACGAGAGCTGGTTGTTGTTAAACGGCTGAGAGAACATGAAATGAGCCGTGCTACGTTAGCTTTGACTTTATGAGATCATTTCTGGACATTGTAAGGCTCGAGATGTTCAAATCTGGATGTTAATGGGTGAATGAAGCAGACTAATAATGTTCAGATGGGCTATTGGCAGTGTAATATGTCCCAAAGGCGAGATAGATGATTGGGATACAGGAGCTGTGTCTAAAACGTCTGGCTTGAAAATGCAAATTGATTGATCTAAAATGTGAATGACATTTTTTACTGGCATTTATTGTTGCTGGTGTGCTATTTCTATGTTGCCGTGTCAGTTCAGTGAAGCCCTGGTTTAAGAGGAAATATACAGAGAAAACCTTTGTGAGGAAGTGGCTGACAAGGGTAACGAAAATGTGGGTTTCTCAACCCTCCACCCTACTCCGCCTTTCCTTACGAGCTCTGCCCCACCCCCCTTTAGCCACCCACCCTCCCCTAACTTTCTTTTTCTGCCCGTCTGGAGACACCTGGGGCCCTGGCCGGCTTCCAATGGAGTCTGCCTGCACCGGCCAAACTGGACTGGAGGGCTGCACTGGTCATGCAGCCAGATGTCCTGTCTGACCTAAAGTACAGTGCAGTGGGAGAACAGGGGCCCTTGCCCTGACAGCCTTCACTCCAGAAAACAGTCATTCCTCTTTATACATGCGGCTGTTAGATCTCGCTCATGCGCCACGCACTATGAGTCAAGGGTTAATTGCTTTCCAACGATCGCACTTCTTGTTTATTCGTTTTGCAACTGGAAATAGCTGCTATGCTACTGTTGCCTAGCAGCAATCCAAAAGGTGGGCCGTGAACAGCTTCTCACCTCGTCCCTTTAAACACGTTAGTATGTTATGTGTGGTTATTCTCACAGGGAACTGGGCTCCACCACTATAAAGGGGCCTATTCTAAGGGCTCTGGCCAGGAGTGCTTTACAACCCCGTCTGCCCTCAGAGATCCAGACCATAAAATCTTTAACCGCTTCACAGCAGTGCTTAAAGCCACAAGATTGACTCTTTAAAGGCACTTTTGTTAATTATCCAAAACACACGCCGATGATATGAGCAACAGGCACGTACATGGACAAACCCACAGACCTTCACTCTACTGCAGGGCCCAATATCATTCTAAAAACAAGCCACTCAGGATGATGGAACTAAATACTTCCCCCCCCCACCAAAGTCACAGTAGTGTTGTTAGGCATGGTATGATGAACAAGCAAAAGAACAGACGGCAGACAAGTTTAACCGTTGGGGGTTTCTAAAGTATCTTTGGAGCATCAGTGTGGCTTCTGCTATGGAAATCAGACCAGTGGCTGTAATTCGTTGTGAGTTGGCCAGGATTAGGGTCTTATTCAGTTGTGTATGAGGTCAGCCCTCTCTTTGTATCATCAAGAGCTTCTGTTGTCAGATGCAGGATAGTTACGGTAAGCAACTGTGGACAAACATCGAACCCTCATAGTTAGTGACTCAATAGTGACTCAATACATTTCACTTTTAACCTGGATCTTAGGTTCTGTTCATCTTTGTGGATTGAAAAAGAAGGGAACATTCACCGCAGCGCATGCATCTCAGTATCAATAGCATGTCTAGCTTGACAGAGCACTGACCAACCTTATCAGAATAGGGCTCCTCGGTGAGGTCGATGTCCTCTGCCTCCAGCCTCTGTTCCAGGAGGGTGAGTAGATCAGGACTCATCTTGGAATGGGACGACTTCCTAGTGACGGCCACCTTGACCCCCCGGTCCGACAGCCAAGGTGGGGGCGGGGTGCCCCCCGAGGACGTGGGCGACGGTGTGGCACAGGGGCTGGTGGGGGCACTAGGGGCCTTGGGAGAAGGGGCTGGGGTCCTGGGGCTGCTGCGTATCACGGGGCTGGCTGGCCGTGAGCGGGTGAGCGAGTGGGTGGGAGAGGCCGTGGGGGAGGGACTAGAGGGGAGGGAGTCGGGCGGGTGACGTAGCCCGTTGGCCAGCCTCTCCCTGGACTTCTTGGCGGGCACTGGCGGGGGAACCGGGGGTTTTTTGGCGTGCGTCCGGACGATCCTGTCCGCACTAACTCCGGGGCTCGGAGCGGGACTGGACGGGGGCTCTGAAGGGCCCGGGGACGGGTTAGGGGGGCTCGGGGGCCAGAGGGGGAGCTGGGAGGGCACAGGGGGGCGGCCGGTGATCCCCTTGGGGCTCACCGCCGGCGGCCTGGTCCCAGTCGGGGAGCCTCTGTCCCCGACGAGAGGCCTGGCGAGGCTGATCAATTTCAGCCCCTTGCTGGCCGGCTTCCGCTGCAGGCTCTGGTCATTGTTGTGGTCGCGGCTCTGGTCCCAGTGCAGGTCTCCCAGCGAATGAGAGCGTTTCCAGGGTCCGGCGGGCTGCGACGGCCCATCCAGATCCTCACAGCTGCGGCTGCTGTGGATGTGGGAGCGACGCTGACCCTTCCGCAGCCCCAGAAGGCTGAAGCCCTTCAGGGTGGGCTTGAGGAAGAAGCTGGTGTGCTGGTTCTTGCTGCCTTGCTGCAGGGCCTCTGTAGACACAGTTATGGGCAGGGTGGGGTAGTCTGGCGACTGGCCCGCTGAAGAACGATTGGACCGGGAATCTTTCCTGCTCTTTCCTGTAAAAGAAGTATTTACCCTCGCTTAACTCACTTAACTGAAACATCAATGAATCTGATAGTAAGGTCTTGCACTACATAGAGTAATGAACGGTGAATTCTTGATTGTGTTATAGCCTCCATAATCATAATTATGTTCAAACAGAATTGCTGAAGTGTGAGCAGCTGTAAGGGAAGAGGCATGCAAGAGGTACTAGCTCTTTGAGTTATTTGTTATAGCCAGGGATCTTAACCAAATACACAGCACAGGATGTTTGGAAACAAAACTTACCATGTATCTCCAGAGCAAAATGGATGGAAAGGATGATGGCCACATAGAATGGCAAGCCAAAACATTTGAATAGCGTGTAATGACAAACAAGGCTGATAGATCTTAGAAATGATCTTCACTTGTAAAGCTTTTTGAATCCTGGATTATGTTGTTTAGTTTGAAAGATTGTAGCAGTTTAGTTTTTAGTTAACTGCATTCATCTTTTCGTCTAATCAGTATTCCGGTTTTAGATTGAGTAAAGAAAGCTCAAACATTCTCACAGTTAATTTACATGAAAGCCATCCTTTGTCATAAACACTTTATATTTAAATAAGGTTTTGACACAGGACCTCAAAATCACACTAAATGCACATAAGCAGTTATTTTTTTATGTAATGCTTTATTTGTCTAAATGTTTGCCTACCTTGTCAGTGTGAATTTAAATATTTGCATATTTATTGGGTTATGCATATCCATTTTGTATTTGATAAACACTGACCAGTTAGTGTTTGAGTACATCACTTATGACTAATGGTTGCTAATATGTTATAGACAGTATAATCAAATGGACATGATACATATTTAAACAAACTACTACTAATGGTCATGAAGATATTCAATTTTCAACTCAGTATTTAGACGCAGAGTTTACAAAGAGTGCATTTAGGGTTTTACAGTAGTTTTCTTTATAGAAAATACACGTTTATCTGCATAATCTTTCAAATAGGCATACATTGCCCCATTAATCTTGCATTTCTTGTATGTCATTACCATGTTCTCTATAGCATTGTTTACTAGAGCAAGTGTGACATAATACAAGTAAATCATCCAACCTATAATGTACGTTGTTGTAGAGCCCCGACTATTCAAGAAAAGGCAGAATATTGAATGTTTTGCAGCTAGCAAGTGGTGTTTAGTGCGATGGGAAGGAAAAAATAAGACATACAATAAAAAAGTAGACATGGAATCAAGCAAGCAGGACTGGAATGCTTCTGTCATAGAAGTGGTTTTTATTCCACAATTTAAATCTCTAATCTGGCAGATTGCACATTTTACTGTTTGAACTGTTAGACACACATACACAAATAAATGGGAACAAAGTTACACTCAGTAACCCAATGGATAGAAAAAGCTGTAAAGATATGACATAGCAATGAATTATGAGTTATGGAGCAAGAAAGAAAGAAATAAATTGGGCAAAAGAAAGCACAGCCTTTCACTTTTTTTTTTCTAGTCTGAACGCTCTAAAAAAAATATTAAAAAACATCTCACAAAAAAGATATGGCCTGCTTGTCTTACAATCTGCACACTTCAATGAAAAAATATTTGCATCCACAAATTTTGCAGGCACACATGATTATTTGTGCAACATGGTCACTACAAAGGTAAAACACAAGCAAGGTAAAATATTGAGACAATAAGAGTGCAATGGCAGCTTGAATATCTCCCTTGACTACAGCAAGCTTATTGGCTATGCACCTCTGTGAGCCACGGCAACAAAGGAAATGTTCATTAATTGCACCACAAAACATTGGCCAAAATAAAAACTATCACGGCATCAAAGTCCTGCTCGTATCCTGCTGGAGGACCTGGAAGTCTGAGTCTGTGATTGGTCAGTTAGCTTGCTCTGACCAGAACAGCTCTGTGGGGATGGTCCCCTCTGTACGTAGGGTTCCAGTGTTGTGGGGCAGACTAAGCTTAGAGGTTTGGGGCCTGGGCCTCCCATGGCTGGAGTTGGGCACTGCTGAACGCCTACGGGTGGAGCAGAGGAAGTGGTGGAGACGAAGAACAAAGGACAGAAAAGCGTTGAGAGTCTGTGGTGATGAAGAGTAATCATTAGCAGCAAGAAAGCTTAACAAAAACGTTGAGTGGTCGGGAAGGAAGTGGGGCTATGTAGATCTGGCAGACAGGACGGGGTGTTTTCGATTGGTGGACGCGCGTCCAGAAAAAGGCGGGATGGGTGCGGGTGTTAAGGATGCTGAAGCATGGCAAGAGGTGAAGCAGGTGAAAGACCGGATAGGAAAAGGTGGAGTTAAAGTCACTATAGCGCTAGGCTAGGCCAGGCTAGGCTAGGCCAGGCTAGGCTAGGCTAGGCTAATCCCAGGGAGAACCTGATGGAACTGGGCTAATGCTAGGTTTGGGTTAAGCTTTCATTACCGTTCTCCAGGTTCTCATTGCTCTCATAGCAGCCAGAGTCGCGCGGGGAGTCTCCCACCAGACTTTGCTCCTCAGACAGAAGCTTCTCCTGGGAGCCTGAGAGTCCACGCTCAGCGTCACTGCTGCCTGGGGAAGGAGAGGTACATTTTACCTTGACTGTCATTGACTCACTAACAAGAGCTGCTCAAACTGGTTATAGCACCTCTATGGGTATTTGGAGGTACTACAAGTATCTTCTATTTACCCATATTTTCGACATTTCACTCGCAAATGCGACAAAAGAAGTGACCTCTAGCCACTATGTTCGCAGCACAAATATGCTCAGTTGCACATTGTTATGAGATCCCCGTGCACAAGGACAATCGTGGGTTTATATTATTTTTTATTTTATTTTATTTTATTTTTTTATTTTATTTTTTTAATACAGTGCTCTGTTGCTAGTGTTTCCTCACAGCATATTTGAGTGTAATATGTGTATGTTGGGGGGTGGGGAGATTTGAGTATCT
>JAODVN010049033.1:0-10475 GCA_025434125.1 Chologaster cornuta
TCCACAATCCTATTCATCTATTTTCTTTTTAACCTATAAACAAATAATCCACAAGAGGGCAGCAGAATCCATACATTTAGGGATGGTCTTGAACGACACTCTTTAGTGGAGTGTTGGTTTCTCACTCAAAATGAGAAATAAGACAATATTATAGGTTTCAGATTCTGAATCCCAATACCTCATGATTTTTTAATTAAACAGCAGATGCAATGAAGTAACCAAAGGAAAAAAGTACTTAGCTAATTTTGGCACTTTGTAGAACTTTAAATATCGAAAGAGTGCAAATCATTTTTAAAGTATGACCAGGTCAAATGTAAAATAAATGACTGCTATGATGCACCACACTGTTTTGTTAACCCAAGTTTGCTGTGTGAAATCAAACTTTGATGGGACAAACAATCTTTTCATGTGGTATTGTGCTATGTAGAACCAATGATGTGGGCAAATTTAGCTATATGTGGTCTCATCAACATCATTAAGACATGAGGAGGCTAATCCTTCTCCACATGCTACCTGATAACGCCACTGTAGTGGACATAAAGTGTTCAGTGTCTAGATGATAGTGGTCTCCATCATAAATGTACTTGTGCTGTGCAGGACCTTGTTGGACCCCCCCCCCACCCCATGCCATCTCTACACCTTCCTATATATTGTTTTAAACCATTAGCAGTGAGCTATGGAGAGAAAGTGGGCAGTATATACAGTAATACAGATATTGTGAGCACAAGTACAGCACCGGGCCACAAAATCGCATTGCTTCAGATTATATTCCATCTTCCGGCACCCTAAAAGATGGCAATAAACAAATATAGCCTCATGCATATAGCCTATTATACATCAACTCCTGATTTGCTGAACATTTGCAGTCACGGTGGCATGATTGCTGTGACAGAACTGTGTAGGTCTAGACAGTTACTGGAATCAATTGGGTCAGCAAACACTCAATATATTCTACACATGCCACATCAATGCAATGCGAGGAAGCTTTAAATTGCATGTGCTTTTTAATCCGCTGTTACACTTCATCCGCCTTCATCTCAGATGTGTTCGCAACCCTAACACATCGTAAATAAACAGTGCAACTCTTTTAAAGGCACATGCATATGTATGAGATGTAAAATAATTTGATCCCTTTGAGCATTTTCTTGTCAACCCTCAAACGCAGCCCATCATCGTTTTGGTGAACGCATCACAGCGTTCGAGAACAAAAGTTTTCCCTTGTCTTGTCACAGGTGTCATCTCATTAGTAGCAAATCTGTGAGCTGACATTTGTGCTGTACCCCGTCAGGGAGCATCAGATCCTCTCCACCGGAATATATCACCACAAGGCAATGCAGTGTTTGTTCAGAAAGGTGTGCTGCCAAGCCAAGCTGCACACTTGCAATGTAAAGGAGATAATTCACAACACAAGCTCACAACTGAGTTTCAACACTTAGTTGGGCTGAGGTGTTTATTACATTTAAACAAAATAAAACATTGAGATTTAGTGTGCGCTCATCTGCAGTCAGTTTGATATTTTGTGACAAAAAGGACCTTAGGTCACAGAGAACTAATGCCTATTGACAACTTTGATTCATTTAATGTTTAGATTGTATAAGCCTTATACAATCTAAACATTGTCTATAACATTACATGAATGGGTGTTTACTGCAATATTAAGGTACATCTAAATATTCCATGAGAAAGACATAAAGTGAATTAGAATAGGCTGAAGAGTTGTGGTGGGTTTCAATACTTAGAACAGGCGTAAACAATGGTAATTGACACCAACCTTACTATATGATTAGTGTCAAAACACAGTTAAGTTGTTAGACAATTGGAAGGGCTTAAGCCTTAGTAAATTAAAAATAAGTCCCTTGCATATATTGTATAGTATCCCAATATATCACGCATAAGTTATGTGTATTTGAAATATCCTGAGATGATAGACTGTCATCAACATCCTTCATTGTATAACACAAGAGGGGCTTCAGCCACAACCTCCTCCATAAAGCCCCACCCCCAAATAAAGCACTCAGCCGAAGGGGAGATAACTATTTAAAAACTTCGCACTTGAGGACCGAGTAGGCTATTTACGTTTTTGTAAACAGTTTTGGTTGTTCGCTGTCGTCTTACAACAACTGAACGTTGTGCATTTTCTTTCAAAAGTGAGAGTCATCTCACGTCAACATCCGCATCGACCACGACAATATAGCTACTTCAGATTTCCTCTGGCGTTTTCGGAAAGAATCTTCATGGTACGTCATTTTACATTTATGTTCACACTCTTTATGCCGTGTAGCATATGTGTGCATGTTAGACCATGTGCGTGTTGAGGAGTGATGACTTCTGTTTTTTGTGACTATTGCTAAGAGCATCCAAAGTGAACATTCGTATCGTCAAAGCGACCTGCTTCTGTTTGTAGGACCGATCGCGGTAGGGCACTGCATGTTGAACCTCAACACAATCGTTTGTGATGTTTATTTTGATAATATAAGAGTGGTGCTAGATACATTCGGCTACTCTGTGAAACTGAGTATTTGGGTTGACAATGCTGGTTCCATGCGGACAGAAGAATCATGCCCATCTCTTGAAGCGCAAAGTCCTTCATGAGTAGAAGGTCTCGAAGACAAGATAAGACAACTAATGTCTCGCGTTTGTCAGTGGGAATAACAAGTAGTGTATTCCTGCAACTTTCCTGGCAAAATTAGTTGTTATTAGAGTCGACTAAAACATTATTGGAAACTAGTTGGAACTTAAACAACTAAGTTTAATATCCAGGAAGGCCTACACTGTAATAGCCCACTGAAATGGGAAGATGTGCATTTATGCAAACACAGATGGTGGTGATAGTTGAACATTGTTAATGTGACCTTTATTATGCTTGGATTAGATCACAAACCACTATTTGGGATTTGTCACTTATGTGATTTATAGGTCCTGCATGTAATGCATTATGATACAATGATAGCTGTTGAAATACAAATCTTATTTCAACCTTCCATCAGAAGATTGTAATTTAAGGCTGCTGTGCAACAAATGTTCTGTCTGTGTTGTAGTTAAATGTTTTGAAGTTACACCTTGATGTGCCATAGCACTACAGCGTTACACCTCAACACTTTGTTTACATTTCCCTTAAGAGAGCAGGTTCACCAGTGCATCTTAGCTTTACCTGAGAATGTGCAACCCATCTGCAGAAGAATATGTGCACTCAGTGAGTTGACCACAAGCCCTTCAAAGACAATTGCATTTAGTTTTGGTTTCAGTAGAGTGCACTGCAGTACACAGTCTCTGCGCTGCAAAATCTGATTTCTTCCAGATATTCTTGTTACTTAAAGCCTTTTGATGGTTCGGTTTGAAGAAATGTCACATGAGCTGTTACAGCAACAAATCCAGCACTACGTATCTGTAGTAGCTGTTAAGGAGTGAATCATTGAAATCTACCCAAACCAGCCCATACAATTTTGGTCTCTGGGTCAAGTTGTCCTGGCAACCGCTGCTGGAAATGTACCAATTTTCTTTTTTAAATTTCACATTTTTACCTTCACTCCGTGGAACAACAATTTCAGCAGTTGATGTTTTGACCAAAGGCATTTGTGCAATTCTATCTAGCAGTTTTTTGCTGTCCTGTCCACACCAGAAGCCCCCGTCTGTGACGTGACAGTTCACCAGTTTGATGCGTGGTACAATAGTGGATGCTGGATGTTGCTTTGCTTTGATGTTGTCCTTGGCTCTTATACGGCAGCAAGCCTCTGCTAAGCAAGAGGACTAAGGGGGGAAGAGCGAGTGTCTGCAAGACATGATAAATCATGTTCGTTTATTAGGATCCCCATTGGGTAACGTCGTAACGATTCTTACTGGGGTCCAACACTTGACAATATCCGTGACAAGTTTACACAAAACACATTACCTAAAAACATAAATATACATATGTACACGTAATACATATCATGATGTACTGTACATACTAGGGATACACCGATTGCATTTATTCCTGACCGATTCCAATACCGGTTTTTGTCAAGCTTGACCTGCCGGTTTTCACCGATTGTTTGTTTGTTTATTAAATAATTTTTTTGTACAGTCACATTACACATTACGTAAAAACATAAATATACATATGTACACGTAATGCATATAATGTTATTCATGCATGCATACACAAATATATTAAATGGTCTAAATATAAAAATCAAACGTTTAAAACACATTTTATGATATAGACTACATTTTTTGTTGTCTTTAGTTTTAAATGTCTTTCTCAAAATAAGAAATAGCATTTTTTTTTTTGAATATAGTAATCTGATAGAGCATTTCGTTCTTTATCTGGTCAAAAATCACTGTATTTTTAAAGAAACCTTTCCTGTGAAGGGCAGGTTCTCTCCTTTTACTATCTGAAAGTGTAATATTGGTCAAAATCGTCCAAAATGACTTCTTTGGCCCCCATCCCGGCAGAGATAAAAGGCTTGCTTGTTTCACACTAACGGCACCTTTTTTATTTATTTTTAATTTTCCCAGCTCTTTTCCTTTCTCCCACTCCCCTTCTGTGGGTCATGGCTGACCGGGTGGGTGCCCTTGTCTCTCCGTCCGCATGTGTTCCCTTCCTCTCCCCTTCTTAGGGTCACAAGAGGGCAAGCTCTGCATGGCTGCCCGCCGTGAATGAGCGCTGTTGTTAGCAAAAGGCGGCATGTTACTTTATTCTTCAGTGGGTTTGGTTGGCCCCATTTCCATTTTTGTTTGACTGGTTTTAAACATGACTAAAGGAGCAAACAACTGTCCTATGTAAAGATGTAGTGAGGCCTAAAATGAGAATGACGCCACACTCTTTCTGTGCGTGTTGTAATCAGAATTTACACATTTACAATTGTACTGTAGACTACCATTGAAATGGTCACATTAGTAATGTGTGGGATTACTAATGTTGTTGAAAGCAACCATGCACTGTTTTATTTTTATTGTCCTAAACTCATAGAGCACATGGTCCTCCCACACCTGCATTCTGGCTGTCTAGCACCTTGTTCTGCTCCACCCCCATAGTCTTGCAGAGCCGGCCTTTACTTAAAGTGTGTGGCACAGTGCAGGCTAGCGATGTAGCCAAGACCCGCCTTCTTAACGGTAGTATTTTGATTGACATGCGCAAAGTCTAACTAGTGTACATAACTCACTGACTCAAGTCGGACGTTAAATAGACTTTGTTGGGAAACTTAACAAGAAGACTCTGGACGGAAGAGGCTGAGACTACTACTCCGCTACAGGGCTTATAGGCTCATAGCATTCTCTACCACTAGACCATCCACTGGCAAATTCATGTTTCAAAATGTTTAAACCGGTGAGTGCCGGTGGATGGAAGTTGGGGTTCTGGGGGTGCTGTATCAAGGAGAGGGAGTGCATTTCATGAGTTTATTACAGGGCTTTCTTACTGATCTTTGAACTAGATTATAACAAAAACACATCTTGAGTGCCATAGGGTTCTTCCTCAGTAGCTTGTAGACCGTGCTGATTTTGACAAAAATGACCTTGCTTGTCAACCTTTTTAAGGGGTTATGCCAAGGTTGCGACGTTTCTGCACCAGTCCGCTAAGCTAATTGATAAAGAACCCAGACCATCTTAATTAAGGTGTGTTCTGTAAACCGTACCATAATATGAAGTCTTTCCTTACTGTGTGTGTGTGTGTGTGTGTGTATGTGTGTGTGTGTGTGTGTGCGCGCGCAGTGCGGCCCCTTTGAAGTATGCAAATCATTTAGCCAATAAGCTCTCTTCTTTCCCTCCCTGGTCCCCAGGCCGGCCTCATCTCATTGCTCCCACAGGGTGCATTTCATTAAACCCTCTTCCCTGCTTGTTTGACCAGGCCGAAATCCCAGATTCTGACGTGTCAAAGGTCAGCTGTTGCAAGCTAATTGTAAGATAATACACCTTCTTTCAACTTCACCCAATGTCTCCTTGCATTTAGCTAACTAGCTGTTCAGTGGGTGTGTTGGAAAAAAGAATCTGGTGCGTCTACACAGCCCTGGGTGCGTAAATGGGAACGTAAACAAAGTGGCGAACGCCGCTCATAGCAACAAAGCCGATTTGCTTCACAATGAGTTTTAATGTATGAGCAGGTGCTCCGGAGGGGATTTGAGCTGAAAGTTAGCTAGTGTTTTCCACCCTGCCTTTCTAATTTGTTTTAACTTTTTAACCTTGTACTGTAGCTGGACTTCAAACCTGAGTCAACACCATTTTGACAACAAGAACAGCGCCTTCAACGAATCTTTAGAAGGAAGCTGCGCGTTATTAGCGTGATGGCTGGAATACCTGTTGTGCTGCTACTTCTCGCTGTATGCTGTCTCTCATTCGCAGGTAAGCTAATTCATTATTTATGACTGTTTAGAATTAGTTTGTTTAGAGGAAACAAGATTGGCATCACATTAAACCTGCCAACGTTGCTTGTCGCCGTAGATACTGCTGGCCAAAGTCGTGACGAGGCCTGCATGTCTGTCACAAATTTGTATTGCTGTAAATGAAAACGCACATTAACATAATATTCCTCTGTTGGGTACACCCAGAGCCATGGAAAGAACAGTTTCGCTGTGTGTGCGTGTGCGTTAAACTTCATTGTGTTAAATAATAGTCAATAAATGCAACAATTTACATTAAAAATAAAATGTATGGGGTACTTGGTCCTTAGCATTTAGGCTAACTTCCGGGAACTATTTTGGGGCTCCACGATCTGCCATTGTTGGTCCATTGAAGTGAAGGGAGATGGCGCGACTCTTTCCGTGGCTGAATCCGAGTACCGACCATTACGGATTGGTAGACGGTGTTCAGGTGCCGCGACAGCGAAGGTGACTTAAAAACAACAGACACTCAGATGGCTCATCTAATAAACTGCCAACTGATTGGATGAAGTGCCCGTCCATCTGGCATATCAGGTTAGGGTGCACATGCTCCTTATTGCAAATAGCTAATTGGCCAATCACGTGGGAGCTACTCTGAAGCCGCTGTTCTCCTGGGATGTCCGCCCACAATAGTCCCTATGGATGCCTTGTTAGCGAGAGAAGGGCGTGACACATCCAAGCAGACAGTAACTCGGATAAGTAGAGAACATCTCTGAAGGCACAATACTCTACAATAGCAGAAGACTGCATCGCTGAGAAGACTGTGATTTCTGACAGTGTATACAGTATTATTTTACCTAAACTTAAAGAAGAAGGATTTTGACTGTTTATTAGCTTGCATGTCTTCACCTTTCAGTCAGACATGCAGTCATGTGATATCTGCCTTACTATCTGACCACATACAGAATTCTAGTGCCTTGGATCAAGTACTTGTTTTCAGAATTATTGGTTTTTATTCACTGTAAGCCTTGCTGTTCTGCAACTTTGTATTCGTTAATTTTCACGGGGCCTGTTCTGAGTGTATTATGTTTTGATCAATCTGTATACTACAGAGGTACAAGGCAAACACTCAGTTAAATTGTTATGGTCGATAACATAAACAATAGCCATGTCGACTACATCTGCTGGGTGGTGAGCAAACGGTGCTTGTCCCACAATGCCAGGATCTTGGACACAATGAGCTCTTGTGTGTGTGTGGTGTTTTTTTGTTGTTGCATGAAACAGGATTGCCAGCATTGTTGAACACTGTCACAGGGGATAGGTGGGTATTTGTAGTTCAGACAACCCCGCTCCCTATACAAAACACCTCTGTGCCCTCAAAATGTACACATTTGATGCCTCTGATGCATTTTAAAATCTCTTAACGGAACCGTTGCCGTGTTGGGCCAATAACTGTGAAGTCTTATATAACGCACTTATGATATCGCCATCTTGAGTTCCTGGTTAAAAATTTACCTCTTGGCCTCTCTCCCCTTCTTTCTCTCCTTTGTAATTTTGTAGCATCTGCGTAAACAATTCCGCCTTCTCTCTGAACTAGAGAGCGCTTACGTAATGTTTTAAATGTGTCTGCGACGAGCCCCCGTTCATCGTAAAGCATTCCACCATCCAGATCTGTCGTAACTCTCAGCCAGTCAGACTGAAAGTATCTGTGACGTCTGCCAGTTCCAAGTGATCTGCTCTGCTGCTTCACTTTGTGTCCAACAGCCCTATGAGCCTTTTTCCTAATCTGGCCAGTGGGTTCTATGTTCTGAAGGATATGTACGGGTATGGCAGGGGTATCATTCTGCAGACCTCACGTTTCACGGTGAAAGAGTCACGCGGGAAGCACGCCAGATGTTAATTTGCGGCCGTTGGCCAAGAACAGTTTCAGCAGGATACTGCATTCACTGGGAGGCCAGCGGCCACTGAAAAACATGCACACATGCTTCTCTCAATGCCGGCACCTCATTCGCGTGATCTTGTGGCTTGGAGAACGCCAGAACAATAAGTATGAATCTCGTTGAATAAACATCCTAATGCTAGGAAAAAAGACGCGCTACTACAGAACACAGTTTAATTAGTATAATGTTTTGTAAATGCTCATTATTTTTTTTTGGTGTACAGTTGTTAGATAACTTTATCCCGACCAGACTGCCTCTCCTGCCAAAAGCAGAAATAACATTCTTCCTAGCTGGACAAAAGGCCAGCCTATAAATCCTCGGTCCACAGTGCTTTCTTAAGGATTGCGAGAATGGGACGGCCAGGATGTGTTGCGTAACCGCTGTAACCTGAGAGGGGGAGAGTTGAGGAGAGGGAAAGAGACAGAGAGAGAGGCATGGGTCGCCCGGTCCAATTCGAAACACTCCACACACTCACTGCGTGCCAAACCGCCTTTAAAGCTCCTCCTCGGCATGCTAAACCAGATGTTGCGCCGTGATTCATGCGTCAAGTCTCGGCAGCGAGGCAAAGGCTGCGCGCTGCTACGTGTTTACATAGCAACAGGGAGTCCTGCGTGTCTCTAATTACACGTCTGTGGCCCCTCCCACGCGGAAAAAAACCTTTATCTTTGCCTCTCTGTCAAGCCAGTAAGATGGAGGAGGACCGTCCTGGCCCTGCGCTGTGGTACATAACAGTTTAATGAAGGGTAATTACCCGGAGTGCAATCAATTGATTTGTGGATTAGTTATCTGCAATGCTGTTTAGAAGCGAAGCGCAAAAGCGGCCAAAAAGCAGCGCCGTAGTGGCAATAACCCAGTAAAGTACTTTGGCTTGCATTTGTGTCTGTTATGTACCCACTTTCTCAATTGACCACCATCTTCCTCAGTCTCTTACTCTTGAGTAGGCCTGCACACACATAAACCTATGCAGTGCAAACAGCACATTGTTCTTGTCTTCCGCACTGGACATGCCTCTACAAATGAGCATCGCGCTGTATACTCTGTATACCACAAACACCGTGTCAACGTGCTGGTCAAATGGAACCTCCTGGATGTGTGTCCACATTGGACCGGTCCCAAGCCCCACCCCTTTCACCTGTCCAAGCTACAGTAGTAGGTTGGATGGAACAGCATAGTAGGCTGTAACCAGTGAGATTATCATGAAACAGAGAGGCATTTCAGGAATGGGGTGACTTTACACACTTTTATGCAGACCGGAATGACCCAGCGTTCCATGCAAGTCCATGGGGAGGTTCACGGACTTCACCACAATATTGGCCAAGGTTTCTCTGGGGGGGGTGTTAATGTTTTTTTTTAAACATTTCTTTGGTTGTTTTTTGTATAGAACATTTATTCCTAAGTACCTATGAATATATCTAAGTGAATGGACTTAAAAAATGCTCAACTGTTATTGGAGGACAGGTAAAAAAGGGGCGTGACTTGGGATTGGTCAATTGTCCTGTTGGCTCAAAACAAGCATTGCGACATGTTGCGCATGTCCCTCCAACACCGGAGGGCTGACGGGCGGGCGCTGCTCTCTGCTCATCCCCATGCAGGGCTCCTATTGGGTGTTCCCTACCTCTCTTCGCTTAGAGCTGCCTGCACAGTTGGCAGTGAGCTGGGCCTTCAGGCGAAGTGCATATGAAGATGTGCGAGAGTAAAACAAACCTGCCCCATCCCTCTCCATAGTTCCAGGGAGCAGGCCTGTAAATAATTTCAGCCAGAAGCCATAATGTGAGACAGCTGAGGTGAATTGGCGTTTTCCATTGTGATCCCGATCCTATGAAAAACACCCGCGCACCCGGTGCTGGGGAGAGTTGGAGTCCAGAGAGTTGTGCAAAGTGCGATTTCATTGATGGAAAGAAAACAATACTACCATAGTTAACTGTTTCTGCCCTTCATTTAAGGTTAAACAGAACAATACTACCAAAAGAGAACAATACTACCATAGTTAACTGCTTCTGCCCTTTATTAAAGGTAAAACAGAACAATATTACCAAAAGAGAACAATACTACCATAGTTAACTGCTTCTGCCCCTCATTAAAGGTAAAACAGAACAATATTACCAAAAGAGAACAATACTACCATAGATAACTGATTCTGCCCTTCATTAAAGGTAAAACAGAACAATACTACCAAAAGAGAAGAATACTACCATAGATAACTGATTCTGCCCTTCATTAAAGGTAAAACAGAACAATA
>JAODVN010049141.1:0-10475 GCA_025434125.1 Chologaster cornuta
AGGACACATTATTTGTATATGAGTTTAATTTGTTGGATAAAGAAATTGTAGTTATGACCTAAACGTGGTTTCCCTAGGAACCACTGACAGCTTTGTGGACCCAGTCATCATTGGCAGAGGTGTCTTCAACACAACCAATACCTTTGTGGGTGGAATAGCAGGTTACATCCAGGATGTGCTCTGTGCCATCTTGGATAAAACACTGGATATAATAAAAGGTATCAGTTCATTTAACATGAATTAACACTTTGGCTGAGTGACTGTAAATGCATCAGATATTATATATATATGTCAGAACTTAATTTGGTATGCTGACATGTGACATGTTTAATCAGACATCCAGGATGCTGTTGGAATCAGCCCCACAAATATTCTTAGCATGAACATGCTGATGGGAGAAGAAGGTACTCCTTAAAATGCTAGAACTCACAACATAATATTGTTGGGATATCAAAATGCATAATCTCATAATATTTTTAAATTCTTATTCACTTTTGCTTTGTAATCATGTACGCACTGCATATCATATCGTTTTGTATCATTTTGCATCTTTCAGGGATCATTCCAAACCCAGTGAAGGTGGTCACAGATGCTTTAGTAGAGATGTCTGACAAGAAAGACTTGTTCTTGGGTTATATGTCAAGTATGCTCATTGGTGATTCAGGTAAGGTTGGGCATCTCAAATTAAAAGTAATGGTATATCATTTAATTTAATGGCATTAGCATGCTTAGGATACATGCATTGCATATTACTTTCTTGTTTCAGGTGCACCGCCATCAGTTGTAAATGTAGTAACAGAAAAAGGTACATTTTATTTATTGACTGATTACAATTATATTGCATGCCTATTTTTTCATATTGTAAGATTGTTTATTATGTTTTAAATGTACTTGCGTTATTGTGGACATTTGTATACAATGATATTATACAAACTGCTTTTGTTGTATTTGTTCAGATAAAAGGTTGGGATCATCAGATGACATACATTTGGTGAGAGAAGGTAAGCATTGACGTTTATTTTAATGCAAGCATTCTAAAATGAATCTTCTGACATCAGTGATGTATCTTAACTATAACTTAAAATAAAATAACATAAAATAATCATTAAACTATTTATTTAAAATGATCAAATATTGATCATCATAAAAATCCTAAACATGGACTTCTGTTAATATCTTCTTTTTATTTCAGGTCAATTCTTGCCACCTATTGAAAAAGGTATGTAAAATGTCATCGTTTACATACATTATATAAATCAGATATCCTACATATATGTAGCTTAGATTTATTGAGTCATTGTGACTTTTTTAACAATATACACCTTTGGCATTTTTTGCACGTACCATTGCATATTCAAGTGTGTTTCACCCTTCATTTTTTTTCTGACCAAGTGTCTTACATATTTAAAATATATTGCATATATTATGCCTATGTGTGTACTGCATGTGATTTGTGTGTATCACAAAAGTCAATGTTGCTAATAAATAAATAAATAATCCAAAAAGTATTACCACAAGCAAAATAATGTGTTTTGTGCTGTGCCGTTGTATTCTGATGGATATTTCACAGGCATTTGATTACAGTTTGAAATAACTTTTCATTTGCATCCGATTTGTTATATACACATTCCTTTTTTTTTCCATGTAGATTTTTGAGGTTTCCTGTGAAGTGTTGGCATGAAATGTATATATTTTGTAAAGATGCATTCCTATATACTGTACTACCAGTGTGTATTTGGATTGTCCAAGCATCTTCTCTACTGTATGTCTGTACAGAATCCTGTTTTCATTGGATTTCATTGGTTTCATTGCATGTATCTCCGTGGACATGGATTTGGTCATGAATGTTAATCTCAGTCACCATTCTTCAGCCCCTTATTACTTGCGTGTGTGACCCTTCACGTCTGCGACAAATGCGGATGACAGATGACATTGCCTTGCTAATACGCTTACAGAGGCTATACATGCTACACAAGAGGAGACTGCCCCGGCTTCAGAGATAAGTGTTACTCAAGAAGATACAACGAAGGGAGAAGAAGCAACCACTGAAGCCGAGGCAGACGACCATGGTATTTTCCGAGCAGATAACTCTTTTATGATGATACTGAATATAGCCCTGGAAAGATACACAGATGGCTTGTGTCAATGTGGCTGATTGGAGCTTTAACTCAGAACTGTGTGAGCATGTACTGTATAGACCTGCTTGATTGGCATTTTTTTATGATTGATTGTTTATTTTACAGTTTGCTCTGCAACCAAATGTACTAAAGACATGTGTGTTGGTGTAAATGGGCTTTACTGAGTCGTGCAACTGAAGGAATGTAGCAACTAAATGTATTACTATCACATCATCAGTGGCACACGTTGAAGAAACTGAAAAAGAACCTTCCGCTGATGATGACACAACCTCTGAAGAGGAGGAGCAACCATTCGATACCGAGGAAGATGAGAAGGAAGAAGATAAAATGGAGGAGATAGAAGAGCCACAAAAGAAGGAGGTGGGATTGGAATCTCCAGCGGAGGAGGAGGACACTAAAGAGGAACAGATGTACACTGATGAGGATGAGAAGGAGGAGGATAGCGCAGGTGAGGACAGAGGTGAGACCAAGGAACTACAAGATGAGGAGGCGATCAAATCTGAGGTGGAGGTAACATCTGAGGAAGAGGAGGAGGAAATAATATTGGAGGAAGAAAAGATCAAATTGGAAGAGGAGATAACATCTGAGGAGGAGGTGATTATGTTGGAGGAGATCACAGCTGATGAGGAAGATATAACACTGGAACAGGAGGGGGAGGAAGAGTCCAAGGAGAAGATCATATTGGAACAAGACATCAAATCTGAGGAGGTGGAAGAGGAGCTCAAATCCAAGAATGGGGAAGAGGAGGAAGATGAGGAGGAGATCACATTTGAGGAGAAGGAAAGAGAATTGGGGGAAGAGGAGATCACATCTGAAAAGAAAATAATAATTCAGAAGGAGGAGATAAAATTAGAGGAAGAGGAGATCCCAATTGAGGAGGAGAAGAGCGAATTAGAGGAAGATAAAATCACATCTGAAAAGGATATCAAAATTGAGGAAGAGGAGATCTCATCTGAAGAAATCAAATTTGAAGCGGCAGAAGAAAAGGATTTAAAATTGGAGCAAGAGGAGATCAGATCTGAGAATAAGGAAGAAGAGATTAAATCTGAAGAGGAAATCACAATCGCAGAGCAGGGTAAGGAGGATTTGATATTGGAGGATGAGATCAAATGTGAGGAAAAGGAAGATGAGATCAAACCTGAAGACGAGAAAGAGGAGAGAAAAATTGAGGTAAAGGAAATCAAATCTAAAGAGAAAATCACAATAGAGGAAAAAGAAGATGAGGTCAAATCTGAGAAGAAAGAAAATGAGATTAAATCTGATGAGAAAGAAAATGAGGTCAAATCTGAGGAGAAAGAGGAAACTAAATCCGAGGAGTACCCAGATAAGAAGGAGGTTCAGAAGGCTCATGATGATAATGAGGATAATGACGATTACCTCCTCGTTGAAGATGAAGACCACAGGGACGATGGACAAAACCTGACTGAGGAAGAGGAAGAGATGGAGCTTTATGACACTGGTGACAAGACAGAAGAGGATCGATTGGACGAAAAGACAGCCTCCTTTGTTAAAGAAGAAATCAAGATAGACTACATCAAAGACCACAAAAACAACACAGTTCAACTTGGTTTTGCTAAGCATGGTGTCAATGACACTGATGAAGATGCTGATCAAGAGGTTGGACCTGAAGACAAGCTGACAAGTGAGGAAGAAGAGGAGGAAAAGAAAATACTCACAGACCTGAAGGAGGTGGAAAAAGCCGAGTTATCAGATGAACCATTTGACCTAGAGATTCTGACAGCTGCAACACTTAATGTTCTAGATACGGTTTCCAAAATGGATGATGAGACACTTCAAAGAGACAAGCCTGTCGACATCATTGACGATGATGAAAACAACAACAGTGAGAGCAGGAAAAGCAAACACAAGCGACAGAAGAACATTCCTCTGGTAAAAGTTAGAAATATCGGATCAAAAGCTATCTTTGAATCAGGGAAGCACTCCAAGAGTATACACGAATATGAAATTCATCTTGAGAAAGGTACAATCACGTTTACATATTTTTACATATTTGTCATCATTTAAATCTCCATCTTCTTTGTTAAATGAGTTTGTACATTTTGATAAGTCGTATATGTGTTATGTTTACATCTGTCAACAATCTAGAATGAAGTATTTATAATTACTGATATTGGTCTTTTTAAAGTCTTTTAATAGTTTTAATGAAGTGATCTATTATGCATTTTAAGACTCACCTGAATTAAAGTGCCACAGTATCGAGACGGATAACAAAAGACAAGTAACATAGACCTGAACCGTATTCTGAGATACTATAGGTCTCAAATGCTGATACTTTAATACACTAACATCAGTCTTTGGAAATGTTCTTTTTAATTTGTGTTTTGGAATCACAAAGTGTAACTTCACTCCAGTTTTGAGCCTGACTCCACGCGTTGCTACAAAGTAAGGGAAGAGAGAGAGAGTGATCAGAGAATGTTAACATTTTATTTGATGACGAACTGGTGCACAAAAAGTACGCCAGTAAGCCAGTCAGGTCCTTGGGTGATTTTTGAACGGATATGACGCGTAGAGCTATTTTCATCCAATAAAATGAATCTCATCACAGTTCAGTCCTATTACTTAAGGATGCAGTTACTATTTAAAGACTTTAGAGTCAACATGCGTAGTAGATCTTTGACCACGTCTTGCAGCAGCTACCATGTCAACATTTTAAATAATGATATTGAATTATTGTAGAGCTTTTAGTTAAACAATTATTGCAATGGAAAGTTATGTTTATAGTCTGTGAACAATGTGATTTTAAAGCTTCCATGATCAACATTTTACATTGCATTCCTGGAACAACATTTTCATCAGATGACTGATTAGTTGATCCCAGTGTACTGCAGGTCCAGGAACATAATGTGGGATGTTGATCCAGGAATATGTTCCACCTAGAAAAATAACTTCAGCCTACAGTATCAGTGCAAATATTTTGGAAATAATCAATGTATTCTGCATTTCCGCATTTAAAACTGTGATTTGATTTTAGATTCAGACCAGAGATCTCACAAGACGTTTGCCAGAGATGTGAAAGAATTGAAGGAGTCTTCTGCAGATAAAGATGAACTATTTAAGAGAGACAAAGAACCAAAGATACCTTCTAAAAAAGAAAAACTAACAGAGGAGCAAGTAAAGAAGCTTTCTAAAGAAGAGCAAGAAGTTAAAAAACGGTCAGAAGAAAAGCAACGAAAAAAACCCTCTAAAGAAATCAGTGGGATCAAGGTTTCCAAAGAAAAAAATAAACAAAAGAAATCTTCTGTAGAAGTGAGAGAAGAAAAGCTTCCCAAAGAAGACAAGAAATCAAAGTTGTCTGAAGAAGAAAAGGAAATTAAACAAATTCCAAAAGAAGACAAGGAGATACAATCTAACAAAGATAAAGAAGTGAGAAAGCTCGACAAGGAAGACATGGAACCAAAAGACAAATCTAAAGAAATGAAGGAAGAGAAGAAACTTCACAAAGAAAAGAAAACATCTAAAAAAGTCAAAGTAATTGCAAAAGAACTCAAGAAAACTATTAAACCATCAAAGGATGAGAAAGAAGTGAGAGATATTTCTGAAGGCGACAAGAAACATAGGGAATCAATTCCAGAAGAAAAAGAAACCAAAAAGCTTGTAAAAGACGACAAGGAAGCAAAAGAGCTTCTCAAAGAAGATAAGGATTCAAAGAAGCTGCATAAAGAAGAAAAAGAAGTAAAGAAGCACCCCAAAGTTGACAGAAAAATAAAGAAGCCATCTAAAGATAATAAGGAAATGAAAAAACCTCTCAAACAAGATAAAGGGCCAAGGAAAACAGCTGAAGTCAAGGAGCTTCCCAAAAAAGAGAAGGAAGTTAAGATACTTATCAAAGAAGATAAAGATATAAAGACATTACCTAAAGAGGAAAAAGAAATCAAGAAGCTCCCTAAAGATGACAAGGAAGCAAGAAAACTGTTTAAAGAAACAGTGGAAACAAAGACACTTCTCAAAAAAGACAAAGAACTGAAGAAAATAGCTGAAAAAGTCAAGGAGCTTCCTAAAAAAGTCAGAGAACATACACCAGCTAAAGAAGAGAAGGATGATTATATACTTCCCAAAGAAGAGAAACAACCACAGAAACCATCTAAAGCACTAAAAGAAGAAATGAAGCTTCCCAAAGATGACATGGAAGCAAATAAACTGACTAAAGAAAAGAAGGAAGTGAAGAAACCTCTCAAAGAAGAGAAAGAACCAAAGAAAACAGCTGAAGAAGTCAAGGAGCTTCCCAAAAAAGTCAGAGAACATACAACTCCAGCTAAAGAAGAGAAGGATGATTATATACTTCCCAAAGAAGAGAAACAACCACAGAAACCATCTAAAGCACTAAAAGAAGAAATGAAGCTTCCCAAAGATGACATGGAAGCAAATAAACTGACTAAAGAAAAGAAGGAAGTGAAGAAACCTCTCAAAGAAGAGAAAGAACCAAAGAGAACAGCTGAAGAAGTCATAAAGCTTCCTAAAGAAGACAAGAAACCTACAACACCATCTAGAGAGAAAGCTGTTAAGAAATGTACTAAAGAAGATAATGAAGTTAAGATAGTTCCCAAAGAAAAGAAACAACCACAGAAACCACTTAAAGAAGAAACAGAAGTGAAAACACTCACCAAAGAAGACAAGGAAACAAAGAAAACATCTAGAGAAAAGAAAGAAGTGAAGAAACTTCTCAAAGATGACAAAAAACCTACAACACCTTATAAAGAAGAGAAGGACGTTCAGATACTTCTCAAAGAAGAGAAACAACATCAGAAATCATTTATAAAAGATAAGGAAGAACATAAACTCCCCAAAGGAGACAAGGAACCAAAGAAGACATCTATCGAAATCAAGACGTTTCCCAAACAAGACAAGGAACCTACAACACCATCTAAAGAAGATAATGAGGTTAAGAACATTACTAAAGAAGAGAAGGAACCAAAGAAACCGTCTAAAGAAAAGACGGTAGTGAAGAAACTTCTCAAAGAACACAAAGAACCAAAGAAAACATCTATAGAAGTTAAGACGTTTTCCAAACAAGACAAGGAACCTATAACACCATCTAAAAAAGAGAATCAGGTCAAGAACATTACTAAAGATGAGAAGGAACCAAAGAAACTGTCTAAAGAAAAGATGGAAGTGAAGAAACTTCTCAAAGAAGACAAAGAACCGAAGAAAAGATCTAAAGAAGTAAAAGATATTCCCAAAAAAGACAAGGAACATATCAAACCGTCTAAAGAAGTCAAGAAGCTCCCTAAAGAAGACATTATATCAAAGATACCATTAAAACTATTATTACTGTCTAAAGAAAAGACAGAATTAAAGAAACTTTTCAAAGAAGACAAAGGATTAAATAAAACATCTGAAGATGTTAAAAATCTTCCTAAAGAAGACAAGGAGATTACATCACCATCTAAAGAGAAGAAGAAAGTTAATATATTTCTTAAAGAAGACAAGCAACCAAAGAAACTGTCTACAGGAAAGAAAGAAGTAAAGAAACTTCTTAAAGAATACAAAGAGCAAAAGCAAACATCTAAAGAAGTCAATGAGCTTCCCAAAGAAGAGTTGGAAGCTACAAAAGCATCTAAGGAGAAGGAAGTAAAGATACTTTACAAAGAAGAGAAGGAACCAAAGAAACCATCGAAAAAGGAAAACAATATCAAGAAGGTCCATAAAGACGAGGAGCCAAAGAAAACTTTTAAAGAAAAGATAGAAATGAAAAAACTTCTCAAAGAAGAGAAAGAAACACAGAAACAATCTAGAGATGTCCAAGGGCTTCCCAAAGATGACAAGACACCTATAAAACCATCTAAAGCAGAAAAAGAAGTCAAGAAGCTCCCCAAAGAAAACAAGAAATCAAAGAAACCATCTGGAGAAAAGGAAGAAGTGAATAAACCTTTCAAAGAAGACAATGATCGAAATAAAACATCTGAAGAAGTCAAGGAGCTTTTCAAAGAAGACAAGAAACTTACAGCACCATCTAAAGAGAAGAAGGAAGTTAAGATACTTCCAAAAGAAGACAAGGAACCAAATAAACTGTCTACAGAAAATAAAGAAGTTAAGAAACTTCTTAAAATATACAAAGAATCAAAGAAAACATCTCAACAAAAAGACAGGGAATCTACACAAGAATATAAAGATGAGAAGGAAATGCTTCCCAAGGAAGATAAAGAACCACATAAAGAAGAAAAGGAACCAAAGAAACTATCACAAGAAGGGGAGGATAAACAAACAAATGAACCAGAGGAAATATCTACAAAAGTCCAAAAGGTTCACAAAGAAGTCAAAACACCAATAAAAGCGTCTAAAGCAGAGAAGGAAGTGAAGAAACTTCCACAGGAAGACAAAAAAACACCAAAGCCACCTAAAGAAGAAAAAGAAGCTAAGGAGCATCACAAAGAAGAAAATAAACCATCTAGGAAAGGAAAGGACGTGAAGATACTTCCCAAAGAAGAGAAAGAACGAAAGAAACCATCTAAAAAAGAAAAGGAAGTCAAGAAGCTCCCCAAAGTTTATATGGAACCAAAGACAATGTCCACAAAAGTTCCCAAAGAAGAGAAAGAACTATTTAAAGCATCGAAAGAAGAAAAGACTGTGAGAAAACTCCCAAAAGAAGATAAAGAATCAAGGAAACCATCTAAAGAAGTGAAAGAGGTTTCCAAAAAAGACATGCAACCAATCAAAACATATAAAGAAGAGAAGGGAGTAAAGAAAAGTATCAAAGAACCAAATAAACAAGCTAAAGACGATAATGAAGTAAAGATACTTCCCAAAGAAGATATGCAATCAAAGAAACCTTCTAAAGAAGAACATGAAGTTAAAATACTTCCCACAGTAGAGACAGAACCAATGAAGCCATCTAAAGAAAAAGAAGTAAAGAAGCTTTCCAAAAATGACAAGGAACAAAAGAATATATCAAAAAAAATTGAAGAAATTCCCAAAGATAAAAATGAACTAATTAAACAATATCAAGAAGAGAAGAAACTGAAGACAAAGTTTATAGACTCTAAGCAACTAATTAAAGAAGAAAAGATAGTGAAGAAGCTACAAACAGATGAAAAAGAACTAAAGAAACCATCTAAAGAGGAGATTCCCAAAGAAGAAATTAAACTATCTCAAGAAGAGATGAAAGCAAAGACAATTCGCAAAGAACCAAAGAAACCATCTATCGAAAAGAAAGTGAAGACACTACCCACAGAAGAAAAAGAACCACAATTTAAAGAGATTCCCATAAAAGAAATGGAAACAACAAAACAAACTAAACTAGATAAGGAAGTGAAGCCAATTATCAAACTACATAAGAAACTATCTAAAGAGGAAAAAGATGTGAATATATTATCCATAGAAGAAAAGGAACCAAAGAAACCATCTAACAAAGAAAGAGAAGTAGAAAAGCTACACAAAGTTGACAAGGAACCTAAGAAACTATCTAAAGAAAAGATGGAAGTGAAGAAACTCCTAAAAGAACCAACAAAAATAACTAAAGAGTATGAAGTTAAGAAACTTCCCAAGGTACAGAAGGAACCAAAAAAATCATCTAGAGAAACCAAACTTGTCAAAGAGATTCCCAAAGAAGACAAAAAAACAGATAAACCATCTAATAAAAAGAAGGAAGTGAAGAAACTAGTCAAGCAACACAAAGAACCAAATATACAATTTACAGAAGAAAGGGTAGTCCAAGAGATTCCTAAAGAAGAAATGGAATCAAAGAAACCATTTAAAGATGAAATTGAGGTAAAGAAGATTCTCAAAGAAGACAGGAAACCAATTGAACAGTCTAAAAAAGAGAAGAATAAAAAGAAGATTCCCAAAGAGGACAAGAAATTGACAAAAAAAATTGAAAAATACAAAGTAATCAAAGAGGATCCCAAAGATAAAAAACAACCAATTAAGCTTGTAAAAGAAGAAAAGGTAACAACAAAGACAATTGAAAAGGGAAAATCTTTGGCAGAGCCTTCCAAAGAGAAAAGGGACATGGAGAGGCATGCTAAACAAGAGAAGGAAGAAGAAAAACACTCTAGAATAAAAGAGAGACCTAAACATGAAAAAAAACTAGATTCACTTCCAAAAGGGGAAAAGGAAGTGAAAAAGCCATTGACAGGAAAGAAGGAACCAAAGATTCCCTCTGAAACCGAGAAAGAAGCCAAAAGGCCTCTAAAAGACAAAGAACATCTAAAGAAGAAACACACCAAAACAGGTGGGCCTGATTGAATCACACCTATACATTTATGTAGAAGTATTGATAATTGTTGGAATTATACATCCAGGAAATTATTATTATTAATAATAAAAATAATAATAATAATAATAATACACTTTATTTGTATAGCACCTTTCATACACAAT
>JAODVN010049359.1:0-10467 GCA_025434125.1 Chologaster cornuta
GTCTTTTTTTTTGAGAAACCCCTAACTATATTTATAAAAAAAGGCCATTGGCCGCTCTATGAGTATAAATGCAATACGACTTAATAATTAGAATGAATGAATTATGAGCAAATGAGAAAACAGTATGTGACAATAACAGCACCTTTATCTCTACAGCCAGGTATCTCTATGGCCCGGCATGCCAACAGAGACGCAGGATGACTACAGCAAGAAGACAGCCTCAACACACAATGAGTCACACGCACATCCATGATGTCATTAGCCATGACAAATAGCTGCTATGGACAGAGCTCTGACTTCAGGGACAGGGGACTGCTTGGAAGACTGATGTAGCCTCTATAGGACTCAATGGAAATCAAACACAATGGAAACTCTACGCTACTGGAATAGATCTCTCTCTTTTTTCTAAAAGACTGAAAACGCATTGTTTATACAATGAACAATCGCCACTGGGAGAACATAGTTCCAAGGTTGTTAGTTATTTTGAGTTTACTGGGAGAAGGTTAAATTGTAAGCCGACCCTCATGGGTTCAACAAAGTCAGACAACATCCTTGCCCCTTGCAAAAGAAGCCGATATCCCCCATCAACACAACACACACAGACACACGCGAAGCTGAGCACATACACGCACACGCCCTTGGTTGACTAACAGGATTAGGGATCAACTGTTGAGAAGCACAATGGAGGTAGCGGTTAATTAACGTAGCGCGCAAGGCAGAGGAATTTAAACAAAAGGCAATGTATGAGTCTGTCAAAGAGCAGCCAGTGGGCCTCTGGGAGGCGGTTCAATTACTAGGCCAGATTCCATAGCACCTCAGGACAGATAAAAAGCCAGGAGAACTTTGAATCAAACGCCCCTCCTCGCTTTCATCAATCACTGCCGAGACTCCGCCCCATATCCCGGGGGAGTGGGATGGAGGAGCAACGTAGAAGCCAATGCAGCGTCTCCTCTCCAGCTCAGAGCCACAGTAAAAAAGGTTGGAGGAAAGTAGTGGATTCACATGTTTCGAGGATCCCCCGAGGAATTAATGAGTGAACTCTCAAAGCTTTCCCTGAAGTCTCATGACATTCCTTTAAATACAAGACCTCTTTCAAGTCTCACACTGAAATTAATCCGCTCGACCAAAGAGACCAGCCCTTCATCATGAAAACTCAGTTTGTCTCCCTCCCTCTGTAATACAGAGTCTGTCCTGCCAAGTGAGAAGGCATGCCTATTCCAGACTCCCACGTCGGCAGCAACATTATTCTAATTACCCATGATGCCGAGGGCTGCATTAATGTATAGAAACCCACAGTGTGTAAATCACGGTGACACTCAGGCACTAATAAGTATTTCATAAACGCCAGCAGCAGACAGAACAATAATAAACAGCCTTGTTTGGAATAAACCATAAATCCTTACATTTATCTGTGCAACAACAGAACAGCAATTTTGCCTACTAACTCCTATGCAATGACAAATATGTACGCCAATATCCACCAGTCATCAGACTGGAGACATGGAATTCTATCAAATGTCCCTTCTCAAATGTTTTAATCAGTTTTCCAACATACAAGCCCATCTCTATTGCAAATTCAAGTTGAAAAAGCTATGCATTTTAATTATGGGGGTCACAACTCAATCATACGTAGAAGAGGAAAAATCTAGATGACACTATTGAATTAGGGACATTTTGACTGTGTGATGCTGACTCGTTTTACAGCAGCCCAAGACTTGTTATCAAAGGTAGCATCAAAGACGCGCATACGGTTCTGCAGACACAGGAGTAATCCCCCACAAGACAGGCCGGGTTTCTCTCCAAACAATGGCGCAGTCATGCTACCACAGAGACCTTGTTTTTCCAGGCATCATCTTCCACTAAGAGTAAACTGTCATTACCGACAATCAGGTTGTCTGCATCACAAGAGTGGGGTTGGAAAAACACACCGTGGTCTCCTCAGCATAAACAACAAATACAGAGTCACCAAACTGACAGTGTAACAAATGTAGTTTGTTATTGTAGATTACTTGCGCTATAGCTCTCTGGAATAACCGCTTAAGCACAAGTATGCGTCAATTAGTCACAACTATTCAATATTCAGACTAGTGAAATACCTTTTATACTACATTTGGGCGCAGACTGTATAGATTACGAACTAATCTTCAAATCTTGCGGAACCTATTCTAATACAGCGGTTCCCCACCTTTACTGACCTGCGGCCTCTAAAAAGTTGCTCAGAAACCAATCTCATTCAAGCACAAACACATTTAGCTAAATTTATAAAATCAAAGCGTTCACCACATTAAGACAATAAAATAACATCCGTAACACCACAGGGATGAAATGTGTTCATTACATTATAACCATAGAATAAAAGCAGCGAAAATCCCTATGAAATATTTACGTTTTTATCTACAGCACGTATCTGACGACCCCCGTGTCGAGAGCCCCATGCTGTAACTGATTATTTCACAACAACCAAGCAACTGTTTTCAGCAAACAAACATGTACTGTACTCTGGCCAGAGATGGGTGTCGCCGCGACTCACTCGCTAAGAGCAGGCAGGACAGGGCGATGACATAGAGCTGCTTGACCGCCACATCGTAGTGGTCCATGAACAGGTCCAGCAGGTACACGGCCAGGTGGCGCGCGGTGGGACATAGCTGGTAGCGGTTGCTCAAGATGGCCAGCAGGTCTGCAAAGTAGCGGCGCATGCCGATCTGAGGCGAGTGGGCCCGGTACGCTGGCAGTTTCAGCTCCTGTGGGAAGGACAGGGGAACATGTGGGGTGAATGTGTGTGTGGAGGTGGCAAGGGAGGAATAATGTGGGGAGGAAACAGTGGTAGAGAAACAAAGGGGTGGGGGGGTTGTAAAGACCGTGCATAATAATAGCCAGCCTTGCACATCACTGGCACACTGCGGTTAAATAGCGTGATGAGGCAGAGGTGCTGAGAGGTACTATGATTAAACCTCTAATGTTTGCAATTAAGACTGTTGATTGAGTGTATGCTCCAGATTGCCTTTAGCCCATGCACCACTGCAGTAAAGACACCGTCATTTGGGCTACTGCAGGGGTCTCTGAGCAGGCAGGGGGCTGAGTACAGGGAGGATTCCCCCCCCATGGAGGTTAAGGAGGAGATTGGATTAGGTTTCACCTTACCACATCTCCTATTCGTGTTCAATTAGCATCCAGTGTTTCAAAGCAGGGTGGAAGAAAGACATGGAGGGAGTTGCCATCGAGTCAGCCATCATTCATCCATATTCTGTCACACAACAGCAGCGCTTTGCACAACACGGATTATCCTACTGTTTCGGCTTAGACTTTAGTAGGCAAGTCTGTAAAACTACTGTGCTCTTCAAAAAAAGAAAAAAGCCCAACAATGGATATTTTAGTAAAGTGTTGTTGATTCACGCAGATTTAAAAATGTAGAATTTATCTTTTTACGGTAGTGGGCCTTCTGTGTACACCACACACAGACACACATACAAAAAGAATAGCTGTTGTTTCATAATTTCCCTGTCCCTAAGCTTAGGTCAAATGGCTTGTCCTTAAAAACCATATAGCAAGAACTGCTAGAATGATGTATACTTGCTTCAGCAGATTGTATTACACCATATTTTGGCTGGAAAGCATTCCATGCACCTTTGCAGGCCATGCATGACACAAACAGAGAACGGTTTGTTGTGAGTTGCGACAGTGACCGTCAGACTGACACCTCTGTGGCGTCCGAATATAAACAGGTGCGCCTAACCCACTGTGTCAAGCCAAAATGTCCACCCCGCGCCAAACACTCTGCCTCTTCTAGTGCATCAGTGGAGAGGAAGAGGCAGCTTCGGGAGAGTAGAAAGGACGGGGCGAGGGGGGCAAAAGGTGCCTCTGCGGAGGAGCCGCGCCGTAATTAAGGATTCCACAGCTGCCTCTGCCTGATTTGCATGTCTGCTAATTTGCCACATGCTACACAGCACTGCTATCTCCCACATGAGGGCATAGGAACTGCAGTAGCACATGTCATTAAGGCTGGATGTGTCTATGGGGGAGCAGGAGCCGTGCTGGACGCTGGAGGAAGGACGCATGCAGAGCTTGGTTACCAATTTAGAAATACTAGTGCAATGTGTTGTTTTGCCCTTTTGCAAGGAGATACATCTGCCAGCATGAACAGACACCCAATCGTGTGTGTGTGCGTGTGAGGAGTGGACGGATAATGAAAGACACTTCTGAGTAAGACACTGGTCAACAAGGATAAACAATGTAAATTGTGGATAACTCAATGGCTAGATTAGTGTGATGAATACAGGCTACTGCTATACTGTAATCCCTATCACAGATGTGAAGGTCTCATAAATTCCCAACATGAAGACACCATTGGAATGGCAGATGTCTCACAATTAAGTGGATAGGGGAAGAAATATAATCATGCTTCATGGTTAATTAACACATATTTGCTAATTAATTAGCCTCAAAGACTGTGTCATTTCAATTAGATCGTGTCTGAATGCACAACAATGATATTTGCACAGTTACTTCCAAATATTTGTGTATAGCTCACTTCCATGGACTAAAAGCTAAAAAGAATGCATTTATATAGCGCTGTATCCAAAGAGCTTTAGATTATTTGCCACCCATTCACACACACACACACACATTGATGGCCATGTCAGCCATGCAAGGAGACACCTGACAACCAGAAGCAGTGTGTCTTGCTCAAGGACACCTTGACACATGGTGAGGAGTTAGCGGGGTTCGAACCAGCGAGTTCTTTGTCACCTATCACCCTGCTCTACCACTCTGCCACTTGCCAACTAGACATTAGCACGACTTGTGAATTCACACCTAATTCAGCAAAAATAACACTTGTGTAAAGGGAACATTAATATCGATTTTACATGTTTGAATTGCCCATTAGTCTTTTACTGGCATGACAATAACATAACCAGGGACTGGTGCCATGTTTCTTATTGCCAGTAAGATCTGACAGGTCAGATGCTGAACTCCAGACTTTCATCCAAATAACAGAGCAATTGCACACTCGCTATTGTCAAAATATGTCTCATTATTAGCATCACATTTCTTACATCGGTCATTAAGCCACTCAATTAGATAGCATTGTCAGTTTGATCAATTCTAACGATAATCCACACACAATTGCCTATAGTATTGGGCCAGAACATGTATCCAAATACTTGGTAGTGCTGCCTAGATAAGTCTCACCTTGATGCGGAGGGATTGGTGGATATCTGCTGCTAGCTGTCCTTTCCACCATTGCACCTCTCTTTCCATCTTTCCCATTCAGAAAAGGCCTCAAGATCAATGTATTCCTGCTGAAATATAAAAGTGTGCCTAAATAAAGTAAAGCTATTTTGAAGATAATATTATGGTGTGGGTCAGTGACATGTTGCTCACAATATAATTTGCCAATAGCGCACAGTTGAGCCGTTTTTAATAGTCTAGATATTCTACATAACACATTTAGACACAATCTGGAACAAAAAATGAAATTAAATCACAGATCAGCCTAAAACCCTTTTTAAATGGTTTCTAACAAAGTTAACACCATAGTTGCATTTCAATATAGGCAAGTTACCATAGGATACATGATGGCTATAAATGTCCATGTGCAGATCAAATCTACCAAAAGTGGCACAGGCTATAGGACAATACAACTTGTATCATCTAACTATTAACTACACAGATGACAGATTGCTGCATTGATTATTTCTCATTCATAAGGGTCTCCAGACTCTATACCACGCTACAGCCATCAACCTAATGGGATGCCCAAACGCAAGTTTGTTTGTTCAAAGACTACATAAATATTGCTGTTGACAAAACGCAAAGAGAAAAAAACTATCTTAAAACGGACACAATGGATTGTATATAAAATACAAACAGTGTAAGAAACTTTGTAACGCAGATATTGCATATAGGACTTACCACTCCGACGGGAATGCCCCCAGACCCCTTTGTCTCAGTCCGACATCCTGAATGTGAGAATTCCTATTCGCACAAGTTTGTAATTGGCCTCTTTTTTTCGGTCAAAAGTGACAATTAACGCATCGGACAGGCTGAAGAAATAACACCACCACAAACACTTGTAACGGGTGATTTATTACGCTGTTCTCAAACTGGTTACACTTTTTCTACCGATTTCCCCTGCCGTTTTCCACTGGGCTTCTCTTTAACAAAGTAGCCTCTGCTGGCTGCACCAGCTGCTGTTGCGGCTGCTCTTGCGGAAGACGTTAGTGTCCGTGAGTTTGGGAATTGTAGTCCAGGGAACGACTACAATTCATATATGTTTACGTTAACCGGGGTTCACCCCATCCCACCGATGCCAGCCCGGATATCCCTCTGGTTTTACTCATGTTCTTCATCCTACTTCCATAGCCCTAACCCAATCTAGATTAATTAAAGTACAATTGCTAAAAAAATAAAATTAGATTAAAACAGCAATTGAAAAAAAACACGGCTTCATCTAGTGGAATATACCTACTAAAACATTATAAAGTGTATATACATATTTCGGTAAAGTATTAATCAATTTGATAATTATAGATATCAAATGGATTATAATTAAATTATATACAATTGTTAATATATCTTTATACTAAGGCCTCCTATGCATTTACTCTAAATTGTCATCACGTTATTATTTTCATCCGTGTTACTGGTTAAGCTATATGTTCATATTGGTGATGAGTCAGTGCCACCTAGTGTCAGAAAAGCCCACCACACTATAGCCGATGGCATATGACCACACTAACCGATGGCATATGACTACCCTATAGACGTATATAGGGTGGTCGTAATTAGACGAAATATAGTCATAAACATACAGTATATTGGTAATTGGATAATGACATTACGTTTTAATTTGAGCATTAGCTTTTCTGTCAGCCTCGGTGAGATATTGCTGATCAGCATAGATGAGAAATCCAGTAAATGTGCTGTCTGTCCAGAAGGGGTCAAAAAACAACCCATTCTGCTCTGAGTAGAAGATCTGTAGCCAAACCTGGTCCGCCTGCTGCAAGCGGAGGATGGTGGACCCAGATGCCACGTCGTGGTTGCCTGTGTTAGCGTCAAATGTCTTGATCTTGTACTGGCCGTTGTGGAGCAAGCCGATGGCCAAGTGCTTGTTGGCCAGTGTAATGTCATAGGTGAAGTAATAGACTCCGGGGATGTTGCAGACGAACTTGCCGGTACTGGCATTGTAGTGATTCCCCTCGTTCAGCAGGATGCGGCTGAAGCGAATAGGCAGGCGCTCTTTGGGGTAGCTCTTGGTCATCGCCACGGAGAAGGCTGAGCAGGGCCCCCTGTTGCAGTTGCACTCTCCTGGGGCTCCTTCTTCACCCGGGGAACCGGTCGATCCCTTCTGCCCGGCTGTCCCAGCCAACCCCGGTGCACCAGGTGGCCCCTTCAGTCCCCTGCGCCCGGCCTTGCCAATGACCCCCTCACGGCCCTTCACGCCTGGCTTCCCGGTGTTCCCCGGCCTTCCTGGCTCACCTGATGACAGTAACGTAATGACAACATGGGGGAAATACAGCATGCTAGGCATAAGACGATATGAACAATCCATGTCACAATGATCCTGGCAAAATAATAGTGATACACAACATGATCACAATTATTTATTATTAAACTTCTAAAATGCTACTAAAACATACCGGAATCACTTCTTAAATTTAGTTAAGAATCAAATATTTGTATTGTATCATGACGCAAATGTATAGGCTGCTATATCGCTTTGTGTGATTCTGTTTGTTTTGAAACCAGACCACAAATACAGTTTATCTTTTCTACTTGGACGACACAGTAGGAAAGGCAAGACCTCAGCCATAGGATGCCTGAGTAAATTGATACAATTGGACTGTTTAAGACAGCTTAAAAAAAAAAGTAAATTAGGATAATTCATACTTATGAGGATATTCATGAATATCCCATTAATGGACATTCACCACGACACGATTATCGTATAAACCCGATAAACAATAACATATGTAGTCCCATACATGCTACAACACACTGTATAGTCGGCGACAAAACACTTTCTGTACATTGAAATACATAATGAAGAGCATATTTCCAAAACTCAATGTGTATTAGGACTGATTGAGAAAAATGTGTTTTAGCTTTCTATCCTTCTATACACTGTCTATCATTGGCTTTCAATTGTGAGACAGTGAGTTTTAGCACTGTTTATGTTTGCAGATAATGGAAGTCCTTGAAAGGCATACAATGCTCGTGAGTTAAAATGCATCAAATATCGACTGAGTGAGTTATGCAAATGTGCGCCTCAATCCATAATGGTGGAAATAAAGACCTTCTCTCCTACCCCTGTCTCCCTTTCCCCCCTTGTCTCCATCACCCCCATCCGGGCCATCCTTCCCGGGGGGGCCCATGCGGCCAGGGGGCCCTGCCATTCCAGGGACCCCGGGGTTTCCCGCAGGCCCTTGGGGACCAGGCAAACTGCAGACTAGCTGTGAGGAGAAGAAGGTGGTGTTGCGATCTTTCCTTGCCGAGTCATGGGTTGACTGAGAGGAGGTTGTGGACAGCAAGGAGAACGTCATGCACAGCTGGAGCATCTTGCTCGCTGAGGAGAGAAGACAACAACAAGAGAGACTTTCATTTGTGATGTGTGGCTTTTGACTGTAGGGTGCACTGCTGGGTTAGCCTTGTAATAGATCCCCCAGAACAACACATTGCTGCTCACGTTAGCTGTTTGCGGACAATGGTTGCACCACAGGTACCAACTTGACTGCTGAGATACTAAGCAAGCAAAGAATGGAGTGTAATGAGAGCCGCTCTGCACCCAGGTGCAGGACAAAATGTAACAAAAATGCTTTGGTAACACTCATTTCAACACAGGGTATTCAACAAAAGTGAAATATGATATGTAAGAGTGTATCGTGTTAGTACATGCATATTGTACTATTAAGAGTACGGTGGTATGCATGTTGTCTCTCTGAGACATATGCGAATGGAAAACATATACCACAATGTGTATTTATCTTATAAACATTCCTTAATGAGCAGTAGCTGTTTCTATAATTGATACATGCATTAGATTAAGTGAACAGACTGCAGCCTACAGCATGTTTTTCATGACAACACACACAAGATATGAATATCAAGGGGGAAAAAACTAAAACTCACCAGCGGAGGAATAACAGCATTTGGTCATTATTTAGCAATGTCCAAATTCTTCTATGCACCAACTTGCTTGCATGATTTTTCAACTTCAGGACGAGAAAACATTCTTAACAGGAATCATTGCAGAGGTCTGGTGTATAGTGAATCATAACATCCACCCTGTTTAAGAGAGAACATTCTGCCAAATACTTCCAGAGTGATGTAATTAAATTCAGCCCAGTGCATTAGCGTGTTACACAACTGAAGTGTTAAATGTGTTTCAATACAAAATAAAACAATGTTTAAATAAGATATAATATACTAAATAAGGAACATCTATTCTATAAAGCCAAACTAAAACAATAAACATTGAAACATGGTGATTTTCTCTGCATTAAACACTGTTGACAGATTGTTTCCGGTTTCTGCTCAGTGTGCCAAATGCTGAGGAACGATGCAACATGCCAGCTGTCGGAATGGGTCAGCCATGCCTGCATCCAACTAAACAATAAACTCTTCAGTACGTGCAATAATTTGTTTTGTTGAGGAGGCCAAGACAAATGCTAGAGCCTACCCACAGCATTGTTACATTAACTCATTGCTAACAGAGAGCAATTTGCCGTGAGGATTTATTATGTTTGTTTTAATACTGAGTTGCTCAAATGTTTGTGAAACCAGTAATAACATATTCAATAAATCATCATTTGCGTGCTGTCTGCAATACCACGGAGGACATTACTATATACATTTTTTTTGACATGCAATGTATATTAATGGTATATGGTAAATGGACTGCATTTATATAGTGCTTTAATCCAAAGCGCTTTACAGTATTTTTCCTTACATTTACCCATTCAAAAACACATTCACACACAGAAGGTGATTGCTGCCATGGTAGGTGCAACCCACCACCAGAAGTTAGTGGGTTAGGCATCTTGCTCAGGGATGCTTACAGGTAGGTCAACACCGGGGTTCTATCACACGACCTTACGGCTGGAAGCCCAACACCCAGACCACCCTGCCCCAATAATATACGTATTTGGACAGGTTCGCTGCATTTATCTATCCTATTTTTTTGTAATTATTAGGTTGGGCGCTGATAAATATTTGTTTTGCCATCAAAACATTAATTCAGCTAGTATATAATATTGCTATTATCAAGTAATAAAATGAATGAATGTAACAGTTTGCTATAAAGAAGAAAAGAGATTACAATATATTTGGCTATAAAAAGCATTTTATTCAACCAAAGCAGATGAATTTGCCTAAAGTTAACTAATGGACAAGTTAATTGAAATACTTTCAATATATACAAGTTAGAGAAAATTCCACATGTAGAATTTGAAACAATATGTACAATAC
>JAODVN010049470.1:0-10465 GCA_025434125.1 Chologaster cornuta
GCAATCGCTTCAGCTGCAGCGGGGAGAGGATGCTGTGGAGAGGTGGTCGATTAGGGCAAAGCGAGTGCAGACTGTACTTCTTTTCAAATAAGTATGCTCGTTTTAGTAAATGGAAAGTGTGTATAGTTGTAAGGATACATTGCGATCGTTTTTTTTACTATACCGTCAACGGACTGAGTGTAGAATACATAGGAAAGAACATAGACCGACTGCATAGAAAAGACGTTAGCCAGTTGGTCAGCTTGTATTACTAGTACGGTACGGTAGCTCGCTAGCTAGCTGCTAACACGATAAATCTATTTTTTTTTACTTTGCTGTGTTGTAACCTCCGAAAAAGAGCAAGTGGTTACCGTATAAAACGTTCATTTTGGCAGACAGTGAGAGAACGCGGTCGGATAATATGCGATTATTTTTATTTGCTTCTAAGTTACACATGTAGACTGGGATCATTCGTATAGTTGTACTGTACTATTTTGGACATGTCGATGTTCGTACCGTGTCTGTGCTTCGTTTTGAGCGGGAGGTGCAAGAGCAGCCAAGCTGGAAACGGGCTCATTTGGAACAGACCCCGTCTGCCTGGCATTGTCAACAACTGCACCTACCTTACAGCAGCTTGAGAGGGAAAACATACAAACCAACGCACTGGACTGACTTTATTGTACATGTTAGGATGCCAACGCTCGTTATTTCTTTCGTGTGGAAAATTATATGGATGGGCTATTCAGTACTTTTTGTTCTGCTGGCGGCCCGGGAGCCTTACCGTACTGCCACAAAAGGGTAAGTTTGAGCAGTTCATCGACTTTTCACTATGTACCGCGGGTATTCATGCCTTAACAGTAACGTCAAGTGTTGTATGTATCTGGGTACATTGATTACTATCCATGCATGTTTAAATAAGTAAATTTCACCGTAATGTAAATATGGTGTCGGTCTTGCCGTTTTTGGTTATAAATGGGAACTCGAGAGTTTCGTGTGTACTGTACTTGATACGTCATTTCTCAATCTGCTGATCGGTGAGATTAGGTAGCGAATGTGACGCTCAAAAGCGCGTTTCAACTTTATTACAATTGGGTGTAGCTCAAGACAGTAATTAACTTTAATGATACCCCACCACAGTGACTGTACGGTACTCCTCATACTACGCTTGAGGTTGAAATGAAGAGCTGTTCAGTTAAATTAATCTTACGTAAGTTTGATTAGTGATTCAAACGCTTCTTTTTTCCCTTTTTTTTAAACAAAGCTTGATTTCAGATGTAACTTAATTTATTTTTGCATTTCGTTTGATTCTGTATGTTTACATTACTACTTGATTGTACGTGGAGAGCAAAAATTGCTGTTGTAGACTTTTATGAAACACAATATAGGTGTACTTTTTTATGTGAACAGATTAATGGACATGTTACATGCTGTTATTGTGTTAAACGTTCATCTAGAAGTGTTCTCTCAAATAGAAAAGCGCCTCTGAGCGCCTAAACCACCCCTTCTATTTCCTATGTGCGTAGGTATAGCTTTGAAATGTTTGTAGTCCTCAATCACATACACGAGCATTTGTTACATTGCATCAATTACACGAATAGGTAACTGACGACTGTCCCAATCATTAAATATATCTGTCTGTTTGCTCTTGGTTGGTTTGGTGGGTTTTAATATTTTATTTGTTAGATGTCACTTTTTATAATGGTAATGCCATTTTCAGGTATTTTGCACCATGCATTGCGTCACCGTGACACTTGGCATGTTTCTTTTACCATTTAATTGGGCCTATTGGACGTGACTGAGCATGTATCCCAATTGCAATTACAGTGTTGTCATTAAAGCATCCTAATCTTGACACTTAGTGTAGGTTGCCTTTTGTTCTTACCATTAATCACAAAAGGGACTGAAGTGAGAGTAGGCATTGAATCAACAAAACTACTTGTGTTTAGCTGTGGGAATTGCATTACAAATGTGCATTACAAGACTGTTAAGATAGTCATGAACATGAGTGTAATGACTATTGTATTGAAACCAACAGTTTATACAGAGGTTATTTCCATAGTATTGTTAAATTGCCATTGTTTCAGAAATTAAGTGGTCTACCTACCCCTGTGCTTTTGGCATAACACAATTGTGGTGGATTTTTAATCGTACCATACTCACAATATGAAACAAGCCTGACCTTTTTGAAGTTTATCATGTGGTAATCATGTGACTTTTGCAATTTTGCTGCGGAAATCTACCTAATTTAATGATGCATTAGGCATTTATTTACCAGATGTTGTATTGGTAGTAAACCTTTCAATAAAATGAAATGTCTAAATATTTTATTTTTTAAGTGTGTTTTAAATATTCTTATCCTTAAACAGTTTTTTAACGTTTATTTTATTTTTTATATATAGTACTTTCTATATGCATTAGATTGACTTGGACATTGTTTGCTATGTGTTAATATCAATGTTGTATGCTTTAAGTCCATGTTAATTATAAGAGAAACAATATTTGGATTTAGACATATTTTCATACTGGACTATGATACATTGTGAAAATGTATTTTGGGAAGTTTGAAAAAAGACAAAATCCACAATTTATTTGAACCCATTAGACATAGGGCAACATAACCTACTGACAAATATGCCTTGACTCATTTGGTGCTAAAATCATGGCTGTCTTTGCTTTTGTCACCAATGTAGTGGGTATAATTGTTTGAAATGAGTCAGTTTTCATCAGTGACACATTTTAAAGTGATGTATATTTGTAATGCATTGTCATTTTAAGTGTGGGTGGGGGGGTTTCAGATATTGTGCTTGTTCAGATATGTGCATGTGCTTATTAATTTTGTTTGTTGATATTATTGCAAGTCCTTTGTTATTTAATTGTATGTACCAAATATTTTTTTTTCAGGGATACTCTCAGGAAAGGAGAATGCAAACATTGGGTTTTACACCCAAATGACCTGTCATATTTTTTAATATTTTGAAGCTACCATTTCAACATTATATGACAGTATTTGAGTCCATGTAATCTCTGAGAAGCGTATTAGCTAATGTAAAGATGTGGCTATACCATAGGCCTGCGAGTCTCTTGATATCTTGTCATATTACCAGTCTATTATGTGACTGTGTGATTATTGTATTCCAAGATCCCTGCAGCAAAATGGGCTCCCACGTCTGTTTCCTGGTGCAGTTGTGCTCCTCTCTAGTACATGCTCTCACACGTGTGGTAGCCAGGCTGCACAGAACCCCTCTGCCCATCCACTCCTTTCTGCACTACTCAGCACAAACTTGGTAGTATTAAAATGAATCGTGATGGGAACAGGTTTTCACACGTTTTTTTTATTTCCGTCCAACTTTTGGCATATGTGTAAATTATAATATAGCTTTTTAACTGTTAGTGTTTGATTTAATACATGCACACACCTTTTTTTGTATTTAATCTCAATTAATTAATTACAGAATTATATGAGGATGGTAAATATTGCATGCATTCTCTCCTTTTATTTTGTTATGTTTCTATTAAGATATTGTGATATTGCATGCTCATGTTTTGCATTGGCTTAGTTTTTTGGATAGGTCATACTGTGTCCTGTTGTTGAGTTTGTCCATATAAATAGTTCAATGCCTCAATGGGGCTATTTTCATGCTACATACAAATGAATGTTCCCTGAATAAATCCCTGGACACATTTCATATATTTAATTTGAATATGATATATTGTAATTGTGAGGCTGGTGGCAGGACTACTAGTGCTAACAGAGAGCATTATGTCTGGTGTGCAAAGTATTAGACTAAATTGCAGTCTGGTAGCTGATTACATATTTGATAAGAACATCTTTGGTAATAACTTGGTACGAGTGTGTCCAACCATGTTGTCACTTGTACTGCAGCAACAGCATTTTTTTATCCATAGGGACATTAATTGATATGACTAATGTATTTTGCATGACAACAAATAATTTTATACATTTTAGAGATTTTTTCTTTTTTAGAGATATGATTTCTTGTAAGTAATACACTATAGTTACTATGCTATGTACTTACTACTACACATTGTGTGGCAAATACCTGGGAAAATGTTTTGGCAAAGAACGTATGTGTGTGATGGGTTTTAGTCGAGGTGTAATACTTTATTGTATCTTTATGGAGTCAGTCAATTATGTTACTGGTTGTTTTAAGAGGTTTTAGATACTGAAATCGAACAATTCAGTCAATCCCTTGTATTATAATTTGAAAAAGTGTAAATCAGAGCCATAAATGCTGTAGACTTTGCATGCATAAAAATTGCACAAGTGTGTTTTGAGGCTAGTCTGTATCTGTTTGTGTTATGGTTACACTAGTATACGGGTGTGTCACTCAAATCTACACAGCTACCATTTCCTCTTTTTTCATTTGTGTGATTTTACAGACACACACACCATCTTGGATCCTAATCTCACCCATACTCTGTTGGTTCTCAAGTCTCTTTGCGGTGAGTCATTGGAATTAAAACCACATCGACCAGCAATAGCTTTCAAAGCATTTTCAGTTGAAATGGTTAAGGAACTATTTTGTGCTGTCCTTTTTTGGCGCTGGGTCAAGTGCAAATCAAGTGCTTGGGTTTGTGTTGTGTGATGTAACCTGACTGTGAAACCAATTTGCAAAGTACAATTGTACATTTTAGAAAACGTGTAAGGCACTTCAGCGAGCTGTATGCTTATTTAATAGTTAAATATTATTATTATTATCATCATCATAATGTAAAGCATCAGGTTATTATGAAGATTTTTTATTTTCTGTATTGAAAATACTATATGGTGACCTGTGATATGAAAATGACATGTACTGTGATGGTTGTGGCCCTATCTCTCACCCCTAGCTTCGGTCACCGTTTTTTAAGTTGCATCATAGGATTCTGATTTGTCTGCATCCTATTTATGGCTGCTCTGTCCCTTGTGGCTGTAGAAGGGAAGCTCGAGATACAAGCTCTAATGTAGTAAGCATATTGGCTATGTAGTCTTGGCAATTTACATTATTCTAGTGTGGCTGAATTGTGCTTTTCCTCCTATCCTTTTGGGAAGGGTGGTGTTTGTGTAATGAGAGAATTTATATTTCAAGATTTAAGCTTTTATACAGATTTTTTCATGGGAAAATGACCCTAATCAAAATGTTTTGACTATTACAAAATCATATCTTTTTCTCACTTTAATTGGCCGTGTTAAATTATTATAAAAATGTATAAATATTTGTACTGAATTTTTATAAATAATTTTAAAGTATTTTTTAGATATTTTGTGGCTAAAATGTGAGAAGCGTCCTACTGTCCCTCACACCTGACAGTAAATGGAGATATTGCAAACTAAGATGAGATGGAGTGAATTTGTAGAGAGCAAGATGACTTGGTCACTACCACACCGGTCTCATAGTTTAGCCAAATGGGCTTATTCCTCATTTGTTCTCACGTTTGTGTTGCTGTATTTGTGTGGGTGTGTAAAATGTATTTATAATTAGAATTCAGAGGGGCAGCTGCAGTGTCCAGGGAATCCCGTTGACTCTGGCACTGCAGTGGACATGTGCTGGCTGTGTGGGAATGGGACAGATTTTTGCAGGATTAACACCTACTGTTGCAACACTTTCTATGGCAGTGAATAGTCCCTATTTTTAGATAACACGCTTCCTGTAAATTAGAATGAATAATTATAATATTCACACCCCTGCTTGCTTTTAAGTCTACCCATTTTCAAGTATTCTAGTATATTTCCTGTTACTAGTCTATGTAATTTGTAGAGCCACTAGCAGAGGAGCGAAGCAATACAAATATTGTCTCAAGTCTGTTTTTGATTTGAAACTTGTAATATCTGTATTTCAATGAATTGTGACTTGTAGCAGGCCCAAACAAACCTCTAAATGGGCACATTTGTCAAATTGTGTTTGGCTTCTATGACGTCTAATACACTGTCAGTACCGGACCAAAGTTACATGTATAAATAAAATATAGTAATAATAATAATAATAATAATAGGTACAAAATTATACAAATAATTTAAAGATTTTGTAGAACATAACCTCCATTTTTTTTTCTTGCCTATTTAAAGTTCATATATCTACATGCACTCAGAATATCTTAAATATCAGTCTGTTTACCTCCATAGTTTTAGTGTGAAACGCATGTATTTTTTATCTGTATTAAAAAGAAACATTAGAATGTATTTACATTTATATTACTACCTATTTCTGGGTGAATAGAAATGATTACTCAATCTACAAGTGTGTGTGTGTGTGTGTGTGTGTGTGTTTGTGTGTGTGTTAAGAAATTCATATGTAGGCTAAACTAAAAACTAAGGTTTAAAATAATGACCACTGACTAATTTTAGTTTTCAGTCTAATTGATTTATTAATTATTATACATTTATATATTTTTTTTAAATATAAAAACTTTTTTTTTCATGTAATCACCAGTTTTATCCTAACACACTATGCCAAATTCAGTGAATATAACCTAATGGTGTGATAGCTGTCTGTTCTGTGTGCATGTTGAGCAAGTCATCCGGTGTTGCTACACAGCTCTGGCTCAGAAAATGGCAACACAAAGTGGCACAAACTGCACCAAACTGTTCAATTTTGTAGGTGGAGCTTTTGTTAGGGCACTGAAGGGAGGTGTTTTTTTATTTTGATAGTTAAAATATTAACAGTCTTCCTCCAGGATAATTTAATCTACCTTTTTAGTTATGTTTTAGATTTGAATGTGGGGACTAATGGAAGTAAAGGGAGAGTAAAACATGTTAAGACTACAGTTGTTTGAGAAACCTCCTTACTTTGGTTATCAGATGTTCTGCAAATCATTTGTTCCCTTTTTTTAAAACTTTTAGAAATGTTTTGGAATATATTTGTTAATTTACAAAGTATCTTTGTAAACCCCAGAACGGGTTATGTTTCATGCTAAATTTTATTATGTGTAGTATCAGATTTGTACCTGCTGCTACATTGCTACTGATACCTTTGCTAGGATTCAAACCTGGTCAAAGGAGACTTGGTGCTTGCTTTAGTAACCTTCTTTTATCATAATTTACAAATGTAGTATCATTCATTCAATGCACAGTATTATTTAGAAATTAAATAAATAAAACTAATACATTGCATTGCAGTTAAGAGTAATGTAGTTTAGCCTTATACATTAACTGATTTGGCATTTCTTTGAACATGTGACTAATATATTGAATTTAATCTGAAAACGATATGCTTTTTTATTTTTTATTTTCAGGCCAATACTGCATCAGGCTCTGCCGTTGTCATGGTAGTACCTATTAACCAATAGTTGTCAGTGCTTGCCATAGATACAATAATGCTTAAAAAAAGGTCTGAATAACCACTAAAGGTCCCTATTATCTTATTTTGGAATGCAATTGTATTATGTCTTGTTTTACGTATAATTGTTGCATCTACTATGAAGATGGTATAACAGTAGATCAGTGGATGCCACGCGGTCTGGGGAGGCAGTCTGGTGTCATGTCCATGCCCTCTGGTCCTGACAGGGATTGAGGGGGTTACTTGACCATTGCCCTTGGGGTCAGGGGACTCTTTGAGGCAATTGTAGGAGGAATGGTTAAAAAGCTGAGTAGGCAAGATGACATGTCTGGGCATGCTGCCTTCAGAGAGGGAGAGAGAGGGGAGAACCATATTGAGCATGATAATTTCCACTATAACATTTATTAATCAGTTGAGTTCATAAAAACCACCTCACCTGTTTAATGCCAGAACACTTTCCATCCTTTCTTTAGCTCATGTGTGTGAAATACCTTATTTAATAATGCAGTAAAGTAAATGAGAATCGGTCAATATTCTCAAGTGAAATCCACAATAAAATGAATGAAAGCTTATCCGTGTCTATGAATGAACCAAAAATTAGCAGATAGAGCTGCATATGCATGTAATGAATGCAATTTACATTATTTAATGTTTACAATGTACAGTATGGTACTGTGCACTCCCAAGTACTTCGGAATGTATGTTTAACTCTGAAATCTATTCTAGAGTGAAAGCTGGCTACATTAATGGCATCTAATTGTAATTTTCACTCATGAATTTTAAGTAAGTAAATGACAGATTCTGCCATGTTTTGCCTTGTTTGACCTTTTATAACTGGGTCCTAACTAAACATTCTTGGTGTACCTAGTAGTCATCCAACAAGTTTAGCCATCAATCAAAAATTATGATAAACTTAAAAGTGCTTATAAATTCATTCTGAACTAATATGGTAGATAAAATTTACAATATTTTGGTTTGTTTGGGTATAACATTAAAACTAGTGTAATTGTTGTACTATACAGTTTTATACAGTTATCAAACTGTAGAGGATAACCCTATGTTAAATTAAAATGTTCAGTTGAAAACAAATATTGACATGTTGAGTATTGCCATAATTGAAACTGAGGTTTCACCAGAAGCTACACTTTTTGTGTGTACTCAATGCTGATGTTCTGTTTGGACATATGCAGCTGTGATATAATATCTTAATGCTTTTATTTGAGAACATTTATGATTAATTGGTTTTGTGCTGAATTTAAGTCGTAACAATGTTGTTCTTTTGTTTCGGTAAATAAATTCCATGAGTGAATGAGATGCTTTTCCTCCACGTATTTTACCTAATATGTGACATGCTTGTATTACCCCAGCAGGCACCCTTTAACCTCATGCACATACAAGAAAAACTGCTTTTGTTCATTTTTATCCTTTGTGCACTTTAAAGCACACTTTTTAATATAGTGTTACAAATTGTAACACTTCATTTTATTTTTTGGGGGATTGATATAACAAATAAAATAAAAACTAACCATTTCTGTTCATATATAAAGTAGTTGGTTGTAGCAAAGCATTATCCAACAGATCAGTATAGGTATAAAATGCATGACACATGTTCAATATTCATGAATTTTATGTAGACATATGCACTGTGTGTGTCTACTGCTGGGTATTGGTCTTTTGCATAGTCAGCAAACTATTACAGATTTGCAAATCAGAGCCTATTTGCACGTATTTTGACCAGGGGTCATAAAGCCGATTGAGACCTCTAGTGGTGGTACCACCACCATCAAATACAATTATACTCCTGCTTATTTAGTTAGACTACTGCTTTTAAATCTTATGTAGACTGTACTTTAGCACATTATTGTTATGAACATAAGGTGTAAAACTAAATCCTAACACAAAAGTAAATTTGTTAGATTGCAACTTTTTTTATATTTTCTAATCCACGTGCGATTTATTGTTTAAAGTAGCAAGACAAACTCTTCGGTCTCATTTTGATGTAGGGAGACAATAGTGACTTTTATTGCAAACCAATTAACGGAAGGCATATTAAGTCGAATGAAGCCTGAACATTATCATTGTTCAATCTTTTTTTGAATGCTGTAAACCTTTTAAAAGATATTTGAGTGTGATTACATGTGCCAATAAATAATCTAGTGTGTATGTATGTATGTATGTATATATATATATATATATTGGCGCGCAAGTATTTCCACATAAATATAGTAAATATGCGCAATACCCGTACATTATTGTAATTTTGGCCCTAAGCATCATGAAGTCTCTGCAAAAACTTGTGACACTGTATAGACATTTGCTCATCTCATAGTTTGGTATGTGGACTCGTGGTATTGCCGCTCTTCTATCTGTCCAAAAAATGCATATTACCTGACATTCACTGGTACATTTTATATAATGTTAACAGTTAATTTCAGTGGCATGGGTAATTATCAGGTTAGGTCTTGTGGATTATGGAATTTCATGTGCAGCATATTTACAATTTAGTTGACATTAAATAGTGTTTATATACATGGTATTGCATTTTGATGTCTCATCAGATCCTAAATTATTGGTCTGAATGTTGACATGAGTAATATCTATACAAAACATCATTCGTTTTCTGTTTGTTTATCAGTGTCATGCCAGCTGTTAATTTTTCACAGAAGTTATTCTGGTAGCCTGTTTTATTTTTTTCTCGTAAATTATATTGTATGTCATGAAAATTCAGATTTTTAGTCTGTAATAAAGTCTTGGGAAAATCAGGGATGTTGACTTTTGACTTGTGTGGTAGTGAAAACCCTGAACTATGTTTGAAGGCCACTGACTTCAGGTCGCTACTTTTGTTCTGACAAGTTACATTTTACATACTTCAGACAACACAATAGAAATATTATAACTTGTTATGTTTGCGGAACTATTTGTTATTGTGCTAATGCAAATGTTCCATGTAACATTCTTTCTAGAAATGTGAGGGTGATAGTCACACTTTCCCTTTCACCAGGAAAACAAAGAACCCACTAGATTTACATAGTGACTGTATCCGCTGACACCTGGTTGCAAAAAAAGCATACTCCCTCTCTACTGTATAATAGAACAGCACTTGTACTACATTAAATCCAATGGCTTAATGGCCCCTGGAAGTTTCAGATGAATCTATTGGTCACAATATCTAGACCTGAGTAACATACTATATAACACATTGTTTTGAC
>JAODVN010049577.1:0-10462 GCA_025434125.1 Chologaster cornuta
TGTGTGTGTGTGTGTGTGTGTGTGTGTGTGTGTGTGTGTGTGTGTGTGTGTCGCTGGGTGCTCAGGTGTGGCCACTGCAAGGCCCAGCAGCCCTGCAAGGTGCTGGAGGGACACTGTGTCATGTGTGAGCAGGGCTGGAACGGCACCAGGTGTGACCAGATGTGCACTGCCGGCTTCTTCGGGGAACACTGCCGGGAGGCGTGCCCCAGGTGCAAAGATGGCCACTCCTGCAACCGCGTGAACGGGAAATGCTCCCACTGCAACCCTGGTTGGATGGGTGACAGGTATGTAGACTAGAGCTATTTAAACATTTAAAATATATCCAACTAATATATAATTTACACACATAAAAGATTAGAATAATTTAGTTGCTGTATCTTTAAGATGGTAACCAGTCATTCAAAGATACATGTAAACATATTTTGAAAAATTCACGAAATATTTCCTAGCATTTCGCTAGCGTATTGTATTTTGGTACTTCTACACGGCCCTGGCTCCATAAATAGGAACATAAACAAAACACCTCTCACAACTCACCAGGACTCACCAGAATAACCACCAAGTTGCCTCGAGTGCCGCTGAGAAGTTACAAGTTGCCCAATGTTCTTGGTATGCACACACTATATTGGTGCTGTGAGGGAACTTCTTATTACAAGTATCACCATTTTGTAGCAATAACAACCTCAAGGATTCCCGTTAGTCTACACACACAAACGTACATGTACACCTACACATTCCACAAATGCCCCTGGAGGCTACTAACAGGAAGTGGCAAAATGATTCTAAACTGCCATTTCAACCAATTGAAGCAGCAAGAGTGAGGTAGTGAAATATTGGGGCAGTATTTAATACAGTAACATGCTAGAATGTGTTTTACTGCATTCAAAACGACTTGGCCCAAGGCTAAAAGGAGTTGAACTGTTTCACAAACGCCATGATGTATTTAATCGATGTTTAATCATCTCCAATTCGTCACAGTGTCTCACCATGATGCCGAAAACTCACTTGAATGCAGTTTCATGGAACCGCCGTCTGTAGTGGAGCAATCATGCGGTTCTTCCAGAGGGTCGTACTGTTCAGCTGACACTGCAGAAAACAGTCCTGGCTATCCCCTTGATGGTGAGACACGCACAAGCTTCTCCCTTAAACCGTTTCCTGCCCACAATTGTTTATTTAAGTTTGTTCGTTGAAGATCTGCACAGCTTCAATGTATTCTGTCCCTAAAGGGGAGGGTGATGTTTTAGCAGCTCATTTCAGCTGTTAAGTGACCTCATCAGATGCAGCCGAGACAAACAAGAACTGAATTATGTGCTTGCATATATGGTGTAAGCAAGCATGATGTGCTTGCATATATAGTGTAAGCAAGCATGATGTGCTTGCATACAGTGTAAGTAGGCAAGCTATAATGGCATGATTATACAAGCAAAACAAACAATGTGGGGAAAAGCCACACCCTTGGATAAAAGGGAAATCGATAAGAATCAGAATAGCTCTATTTAGCAACGGTGGGATGTTACCAATTAAAGCAGAGGGTTTAGAAACGTGACTAAAGTAAATTCGGGAGAGATCATAATAGCCACTCTAATAGCGAGACATGAAATGTTTTTCTTTCTAATATTTCAGACAAGGCGAGCGCAGGGAGAGGAGACAGAGTCAACAAGACGGAGACAAAAATATTGGCAAACGACGATTATGATAATGACAATAATGGTGATGGTGTATCTGATGAGGAGACCAGCTCCACCCAGGATTGTGGTGTAGCTGGACCCACCCTTGGTAACTCCAGCGGGCTGGTCTGCTTCGCAAAAGCCGGCAGTGAGGGGCCATGCAGCCAGCACACACCCAACCAGTCCCAGCGGGCTAACCCGGAACATGAGGGCAGCGGGGAGACACACTGCATTCAAGAAGACGCAATACACAAAGCAAAGGGGATTGGCAAACCCCAACCCCCCGACCCCTCCACAAAGCCCAAGGTCTCCTGGCTCCACGGAACCAGAGAGATAATTCCAGAAAATGGAAGGAGCTCTGAAAAAAAGCCAAACAAGGAATTCGCCAAGCCCAAGATCCCAGTTGGCAGACATGAGGCTAAAACGCCCACAGAGAGAAACCCTGGTAGAAACCAACACGGGCTCCTGCCCCTTGAGCAGATCAATGGAGCATTACAAAGTGTTGTAAAACAAACATGCCACTTCCATGTGGACAGAAACGCTTCCATTCCCAATGACTCTGTTTCAAAGATGGCCGGCTCATCCTGTAGGGAATCTCTTCAAGCACATGTTGTCTCTGAGGCTGTTTCCATGGCAGCTGCTCAGCTAAAAGCGAAAACAGAGGGTTTGAGCAGGAGTCAGTCCAACGGCTGTGAGGACAGTGGCCAGTGTCAGGCTTTAAAAAAGAAGCCCGCTCCTCAACCAAACACAATCAGCCAGGCGGGAACAAATGCCCATATTAATGTTGAGAAAACCCCTCTGTTAGCATCTAACAACTCACACAATGCAGACTCACTGTTTGCAGGAGGTAAGCGCTCCAAGAAAGGAGATCACCGTGTTGAGAAGACAATGATCAAAAAGCCTCCTCGAAAAAAATGCCAGGAAGGTATTCAAAGTCAAAGTTAAGTCAAAACTAAAAGCTGATAAGTAATGTTACGAAGAATGCTTTGGGAATAACGTTCAACTTGAACAGGTAGCAAACGATGCTGGAGAAAGACTGTTGATCTATTTAAAACAAAAACATCTCTCCTCTCAATGCCAGAGGATACTCCCTCAGAAGCTCCGCCCCCCAAATTTGACATGCATTTCCTGGAATAGTGTTGTATGGTGCAATCTGCCCGACATAGAACAGGCAGCTATAGCGGACTGTGAGGAGATATTTGCTGAATATGACAAAAAAATGTATTGGATTGAAATCGCTTACCTTACCTTTTACCTTGACTTCTGCGGAAATCCTATTTTATTGGAATTTATCACACTTTTCAAACTAAAAACGATAAAGCAAAATCTTTTACATGCAGTTGTATCATGCAGTAAGAGAATACTATTTATTGCAATATTCTTACTCTGACTTTACCTTGCACAACACATTTATCAAATAGATTCATTTACCACATTTTATGTAGGCAATATGCAGTAGCATGTTTTCATTTGTGTAAAGAATACATATTATACTACTATATTACTGTCTGCGAAAGTATGAGGCTTTATTTTTTTATTAAACATTCCTGGATGTTTTTCCTTAAATTATGGTTTCAGTAATAATCAGGGTTGGGACTTTACAAGTAACCATTTACAATATTCTGTTGTACTGAAAAAAAACTGACTGAAAAAATAATATGCTAACTAATATATTACAATTACCAGCTAAAATAGTGTAATCATACTACAGGTGTTATTTTTATTATTACTTAGCAAGAAGAAAAATGCATTAAACAATTGTCTTTTCTTATTAACCTTTCTTTTACATCAACCAGCAATAAAACCCTACTTTAGTCTGATCCCCTGAACAACATAAACAGTTACAAAAATAGACAGATTTGGTGCAAAGTCACAGCAAATTGCTTTGGATGGCATTTCAATTAACAATGTTTAGTCGTGAAGTAATGTAAAGTCATCAGCTTATGTTATTAATCTTGGGTTATTCTAATATGATGTAAGATGATAGAATTTTAGTCTGGTACATTTAAAATGTAACCTACCCAACCCTGGTAATAATTTGTATGTTTTGCTTGTATAAGCCTGTATGGCGGTTGCATGGAGTCACTACCCTACTAATAATAATGCATTTAATTTATACAGCACAATAGTGCTCAGATGCACACTACTTAAGACCAGTGTTGGGCAAGTTACTCAGGAATTGCAAAACATTTGCATTTACATATTACTCCACCAAAAAGTAATATTTTACATATTAAAATTAGTTACATTACTAATTACATTACTATATTTATTTAACAATCACTACCACCTTCAGATAAATGACAACCTGTGTAGCCAGCTCATGTTAGAATGGAATCCTCTATATTGGATCAATAATGAACCTTAGGAGTCAACAATCAGCCAAAGTGAAAATATTGCAGTCTCTCAAACCAGATTATTGGACAGGTTGGTTCAATTAGCATACCTTATGTTTGCTAGGACCAGAAATCTATTTCTTATAACGCAGTATCGCAGCATTACATATTACTAGATTAATAAGATTACTAGATCATATTTAAATTACTAGCAAATTTAATATTTTTAATAATTACTAGTAATTTAAATATTAGTTTAGGAAACAGTAATTGGTTACACTACTAGTTTCAGCAGCACATTTAGTTAACATTTCTATAGCACATATGGTATAAGAGGACAGATATGGTCCAGTTAAGGTAAGCCTACATACACTACGTTTTCAGCCAAAAATAAAAAGAGATGGTCATTTTCCTTAGTGAAATCTACATCTTATAAGCATATGGCAGGAAGGCATTAAGTCTGGATAGCAAAGCAGCAAAACAAGACGGGGAATTCTTTTAAACATTTTCACTTAAATTTAGTTACCTGTTGTGATATTATCCAATTTAATGTAACATTTAGTAATTTGAGTTATTCTTTGAAAGTGAATATTTACACTGATGTCTTTTAGGCAGAAATGGATAATATTAAAGAAAACTATTAATCGGAATATATATCCCTACATTTTTCACCTAGTTTAAATGGCGTGTAATTCTCTCACTCAGTAATCTCTTTAATTAGTTCACAAATGTTTTAAATGCTTTACATTAACTATAAGGGTATATGGTGGGTTGAACATAGAGTAACAACCCACAACACTGGAGGACAATGCTTCACCATAGGTGTCTATTTACTACAAAGGCTGTTCTTGTAAGTGGGCTAAACTTTTAATGGCATTCTATTAAATTATAATTTCTCAGAATATTTCAGAATATTAACATTTCTAACAAGTCACCAAAGCAAGGGAAATTGATGGATGGCACATGTAGAACTGTATGTCCATTTCACTATGATGTTAATTGAACACAACATACTGTGTGCCATTTTGCTGCTCTATACATTAGATATACATGTTCTTATGGAGAGAAAGAAAAATTATTTATGACATTATGGAAACGTTTATGAAATTAATTTAATAATACAATTACAAGCTGTTAGAGGGAACATTGTGTCATCACAAGCAGTACCAGAGCAAGAGGATAAGGAACACAATATTTTATTCTCCATGACATTCCGGCCAGTCTTCGACTCTCTCCATCCCGTTGTCCTGCAGCTTGTGGATCATGTGTAGAATCCCAGGAGAATGGACCGTAATAAATGTACAGTAGGAATATCCTCAATGCCCCACATATGACTCCATCCTATTCGTCCTTGATTTCATATTTGTGTTTGATATGGTGCCAGAGTTTCTGTAAATGAGATTCAACGTCAGTACAGTAACCTAGTAAACGATTTGTTTCTCCATTTCTGGAAACACAAGTTCAACGTTAATTGACCATTTGGAAAAAACGAATTACTACCGGTGGTAAACACCGTAAGAGCACGTTCCCCCGTCACATAAACCGATCCTTACAGTGCTTATAGTGAAGTGCTGCTTCTTACCCCATGTAAGGGCAAACTATCACGATGACCCATTAATTACTATAAGGACACAGCAACGACGGTACCAGTGCAGTGAATAATCGAATACATGTGAGAACAGTGAGTTAGTTATACAATCAGTTAAACAGTTACGCTAGCGAACGAGCTAATGTTGAATACGGTAGGTCGTCCTCTGCCTAATAGAACTAAGGTCAGGCCAAACGTGATAACATAATGAGGGAACAAACCCACCCCTCGGTTCATCTGGTCGAATATAGCATCGCCTCCTTGGTCAAAGATCCTTTCAAAAAGTACTGCTCCAACCACGATGGTTATAGCAAACGTAGATGTTCTCCGGAAGAGCAGATTGTAGACAGACCTACCCAGCGCCATGTTGAGGATGCAGTGAGTGTAGTGTAGGGGCCGGAACAGGGAGACGCGCAAATATGCACGTCCGTCTGCAAGAATAAAACATCATATTATATTTTATTATATTTTTTAATGATTTACGACTGCACGAATAAATCAAATGCTTTGAATATGTTGTTTTTATAGCACTGCATGCTGTATTTGCATGTTCACAATATGTATTTATAACGTTTTGTCTTTACATTGTTTTAGTGTATCCCATTCTTTAGTTTATTTCTATTTATCATATTTTCAGTAACAATTTTTTTTATCAGCTTTTAAAACTGGCCCGATAATTGACAAGGCATTCTTGGTGGATGACCTTGTACTGGGACTGTTCATTGTCTTGCCTTCCTCTCCGATAGGGTCCAAATGTCAGAGGTGGATGTTCTGAAGACGCCCATTGCCCTTTTTAGGGTGCATGCATGTCAAGAGGATGATCAGAAGAGTTAAAGAAAACAAACACTTTGACACCACTATCCCTCTCTCCATAGCAGGGAGCATAAACCAACTATTTACTGTCGCTTGTCTCCTCTCAAATTACCAAAATGGACCTCTCGTCAAGAATTGGAGATATGGAGTTTGATACTGTAGCTATATCTTAGGAATTTGATAACTGTAGTGTTTTCTCTTAAACATACATAATTAATCAAATTAAAATAATTCTGTAAATTTCCTATAATGTCTTGACAGTTTTTTTCTCATGAGAACTTGACGGTAAAACAATTAAAACCACCGGCATGTGATGTAATGTAGTTACAATTCTTTACAGTTGATAACAAGAAGTCTGTCTCCTATTGAATAAAACTGTAAATGGCTGGGATTTTTCTTGGGATGCTTATAGCACTTAAACATTTATTGTGTTTACTTGGTAAGAAGGCATGTTTAATCATAAAAAACATCTGCCATTGAAAGCTAAAGATACATAAAGTTTAACATTTAACATACATTAATCTCAATAATAAATGTACCATTTAAAGTACAAATAAATAAAAACATAAAATGTTACATTTGCTCTAAATCCTGAAAAATTAGAAATGTCTGCATGTAGCAAAATCTGTCTCTGATTACATCCAAAACAAACATTACTGTCTCTGTAGAATCTTTGAATGAGTACATCTTCCTCAGCTGAGACTACAAAATCATACAAACTAATTCTCGTCCCGTAAGCATGGATTTGTTTTATCTCTAATTTGGTCAAATTAATTTGGAGATAAGGGCAGTCCACATAGCTTTTAACATTTAGGCACTTCATCTCAATCAGCCCAAACTGACATGGCTCTGTCTGAATCTTCATACACATCTGTCACCAGGGATGTAACAATATACTAATTAGCAATATACCACAATATCAAAACCACAAATATCATACCGTACATTTCCCCTGCATTTTCATGGCCACAATATGTTGCACATCAGTGTCACACACCATAAGTTATTAATATCTTCAATCAAATCTGAATAATCAGACAGGTCTAAGACCAACCTGATATTACTAGTAATATGTCTTTTAGTTATGAAACCATGTTGTGTTTCATACATTTTTTAATTCAACACATTCTTAAGTCTTTTAGCTAATATTAAGACTATTATCTTATAATAATTGTGAAGGAAGCAATTTGGACGCCAGTTGTCTATAAGTAGTTTATCCTTGTTGGGTTTGGGAATAAAGTAGTCACCCCTTGAGTTATTGTAGTGGTTAGACGTTCTTCTTTAAAGCATTTAGTAAAATCCTCAAACCAGAAAGGAGCCAGTTCATTTGCAAAAGCTTTATAAAAATCTGATGTCAAACTGTCGGTACCAGGTGATTTTTTTTGTTTTTTAGCAAATTCAATCCATTTATAATTTCCTGTAGAGTAATATATTTGTCACACATTGCATTTGACTCACATCAATAGTTTTAACATTCAGTGAGTGAAAGAATTTGCTGTGTTTTGGCAAAAAACATTCTACACATTCTGAAATAATTTATCTTTTCATAAATAAATTATTAATATTTAATGAATGTATCAATTTGTCTTGCAGGGTTTATTATGTTCCCTGAAGGAACTCATCATATCCAAATTACTTAGTAAAATTTGCAGTTCATATGCATTTAAAACATGTATATGGTAATGTTAACTCACTTTTTTAACGAAATTACTATTTTAAATAAAATTGTTAAATTGCTTTTTATTATAAAAATGTTCGTCAGATTACCCCATGAAACGTTCTTTTTCTTCTATAAGTAAGGTGCATTATCGACACCTAATGTGATGCAGGTCCGAAAATAAATTATTACTATGAAACATAAAACTGACTGACTGTATTATGTATTTTCGGTATTACAAAATAAACCTAAACATATGTTCTCCGTAAACGTACTTTTATTTTGCTTCCTAAAACAGATGTGTTGACGTCACTTCCTGTTGTAGGAGTGCATGTTCGAAACAGAAGAGGGGTATTTTTCAGTACATTCATGGTATTTTGAAGCTAAGGTAAGATTCATTTAAGCATGAAATCTTCTAAAAACTACAAATTTGCTGGCTTCTTGATATTTGTAATGTAGGTGGCAGTCAATGGCGGTTACACGGAAAGTTAGCTGGAATGCTATAAAGTAGCCTGCTATTATACAGCATTAAACAAACATCCACATGGTTATTATGTTGTACCGTAATTCCTTTTCTTTACAGTCTTGTTAGGAATGCATTTGCCTTTGGCTTTAGCTTTCTCTCACTTCGAAATGTGCTGTACGTGAGAGATTTAAAGGAATTGACATGTCCTTGCAAATGTAGCTTTTAATGTAACTGTGTTAACTATGCTATTTCTATTTGACACAGACCTTGAGCCATGGGGAAACGGTATTACTGCGACTATTGCGATCGGTCCTTTCAGGACAACATGCACAATCGAAAAAAGCATCTGAATGGAGTGCAACACCATAGAGCTAAAAAGGCCTGGTTTGATAGTTTTAGAGGTAAGTCTTACACTTTACAATACATTTTAGTTGGATATTAGGGCAGCCACGAAAACACCGGTTGTAGATGATAATACAAATATAAGAATACAACATTCTACTAATTGTAAACTGCTAAATATTAGGTGGTCACTCATTATTTTTACGGGTAAAAATCCAAATTGTCAACATTTTGATACTTACGCCCCTAGTGGCCAACAAATACTACTGCTTTAAATCTTTCAGATTTCACTTTCTCAGTCTGCAATTATTTTTAATGTCCCAAATGTCCCAATAATGTCAGATTCTGCAGCCATTCTGTACGACGAGCAAGCCAAAACACCATGCAGAAAGTTTCTCCAGACAGGTAAGTGTACGATACAAAGACAACAATAGGAAATTATCTGAATCTGTTTAATAATACATTTCTTCTTCATACTTTTTGTATTTGTTTCAGGAGTCTGTGGTTTTGGCCAAAGCTGCAGGTTTTCTCACATGTCAGATGAGGATTTCGCAAACTTGCAGAGACAGATTGAATGTGAGTTTTTGTCACCACAAGGTGGCAGAGTCTACCTTGCAATGACATTGGTTATTTTTACAAAGTGAGATGATATATTAATTTACTCCTGACTTCCACCCAACAAATTATGGGTTATATCCCCAACAAGTCCTGGAGAAAGATACCTACCACTTACCTGCATGTCATTTCACTCACTGTAAGTGGCTTTGGATAAAAAGTATGTGTACAGCACATTGAAATGTGACTCAAGAACACTAGTATCAAGTATCTGTTCAATAACCAATGTTAAACACTCACAACATTTTATTTGGCATACAACCTGCTATGCAAGATGTTGAGTGACCATATGTTCAACGTTTCATTCAGTGTAAGTATGAAGTTATTAAGGCAATGGAGAAAACTATCCAGGCTTCGACCGACTATTTATCTGAGATTATAATCTGGAGACCTTGTTCGCATTAGCGATTTCACAGCCACCCTGCTGGCGGACCAATTGGGTTGGGTTATTGAGGTTATGTTAAAGTCGAGCGTGTTTCAAAATAGTGGTAGAGCTAGATGAGCAGATCAAAACAGTTATAGCAACAGCAGTTGGTTAACGTCTGTCCAATAGTTTCAAAATGAACCAGGGGTGGGAGGGAACACTTCCCAATGGAGCGTGGCCAGGCCGTCATGAGGATACACACACACAGAATAACGGGGAAAAGTTTTTCACCCCAGATGAACAGCGACAACGAGAAGAGCCCGAAGGCCGCGCCCGTCCCGAGCGGACCCTGGAAGAGTGGTTCGCTAGGAGGGAAAAGAAAAGGCTCGCCCCCGGCAGCACGGGGTATGAATGTTGATTGTTGTATGCATGTTTGTTTGTTTATTCAGATGTTATCTTCTCGTAAAATGGTCTAGATCAGGAGTGTCCAACTCCGGTCCTGGAGGGCCACTATCCTTTATGTTTTAGATGTCTCCCTGCTCCAACACACCTGAGACATATCAATGGGCTTCTGCAGAGACTGATAACGAGCCATTCATTAGAGTCAGGTGTGT